>JASANF010007066.1:0-16512 GCA_030248245.1 Trissonchulus sp. WLG1_4 | reverse complement strand
TCTCTAGTCTAAAGGAGATTTTCTGAAAGGTGAACGTAGGCCACTTCACCGTCACTCACTCGTCCGCAAGACCCAGCATCAATTTTCAATAGATCAGTTTCAATTCTGAGTTCAGAAGAGCCCGGTCAAAGGCAGACTGAAGATGTCTCACTCTTTTTCTAATAGAGTGAGACACTATTATGTACTCTTGGCTGTAGCAACGCAGTGCAAACTTCAGCAAGGCCAAATTATGAAAAACTAAATATCTTGGATTTCCCGGATTTACATAGACTTGGCGGCATTTATTTTGATTGGATATTTTTACAATGATGTCTACAATTGGCCGTTGCTGCAACCGAGCGACTGGGTTGCAGCAAGTAGTTGCCGCTAAACATGCACGTGTGAACGCGTGCGTACACGGTTTTTTGGTTGCGGCGACGATAACAGCCGGTGGTTGCCCGAAAGTTGCCTCGTGCGAACAGGGCTTAAGATGCTCAATTTTTAAATATTTTAAAATGCCCCCCCCCATTTGGACATCACTTAAGGCAAATTCAGAAAGGTACAACCTCCAGCTCGTCAAAAATAATGGACAAGTTTGACAAAATCAATTTTCTATTTACACCAAGATTATCCATTTTGTTCTGAACATGGTTTGATTTTTCCGTTTTTAGAACGCTAACCTCCTATTCTAACCATAGTTATGCCCAATTGGTTCATTGTTATAATAATTCTATGTTTTTTTCCGCTTAAGTTACAAACAATGACATGCAAACTTCTATTTAATTATATAACTTTTGGTCAAAACAAATTCATTTCCGTGTTCAGCATCAAAATTAAACCTAAAACAAAATCATTAAGAAAAGTTGAAACAAATTTCCCGCCATGGCAGGTGAACATTGGCCACTATTTTTCAGCAACCAGTTATATACATTTTCTGCTAAAAGCAAACTTCATCTTTTAGATCGGTTTTCAAAACGTGGTCAGCGCCCAAAATTGCCCCTAACGGCAACTTTTTGCTGAAATTGGCAAAAATCGATATTTTGGTCAAATTGACCGATACGGCACATTCTTCGGGGGTGCCACAGTGAAACGGTGGCAACCGACAAAAATCATGGAATGAACTCATCCAGTTTCTTTTCAATATATATTCAACTGGTCAAGTGCCTTCAACGGGTTGCCGAGATAGAGAAAAAACCATAAATCTTTAAGCGCAGGACTACATGTTCTTGACAAATGCTTCTACTATTTCTCTTCTGATACGGGACCGAGATTTTCAACCGAATAGATAGGCGACTGGAAAACTGAAGTTTTCTGGACTCAGATATTTTGTTGACCGTCCTTCGGGATGCATGAAACCAAAATGTATTGCTCTGACCGATTTTTTGTCAAGTTATAGCTAAAAAACGTTTTCGTACAAGGTTTAAAACCGGGGGTCCCCTTCCTATTTAGTGACCCTACACTTATTATTTTTACAGTTCAATTTTCGGTACGTTTTTGATATTTTTCTGGTTGATGGGTTCACGCATACACTAGGCTACGTCAGTGCAAAATTTTACGTCAATCGGTAGCTCTAGGGCTGAGCTGCAGCTCGTCAAATGCCAGAAAACACACCTTTTGTGCAAAGTTTTTTTATTTAATCGTGTTTATCTCAACGAATCATATAAAGTAAGCCATTTATAAATATTACTGTAAAAAGCTAAGCTAAAGGTGTTGCTGGCTGTATAAATTATAAAAAATTCCAGGTGGACAGGCATATTTTTTATACCCTGAATGGTGAAAAAGAGCATGTGATTTTTCGGCGAAACTTTTGTCTCGTTGGCATTAAAGATTGACTATCGATATATACTAATCGCCAAAGTAATTGTTTTTAAGTGTTATATATTTGGCAAAATTCAAGTAAAGTTTGATACAGGCTATGTAAATTATATGCAATTCCAGGTGGACAGGCATATTTTTTAGACCCTGAATCTTGAAAAATCATGATTTTTCGACAAATCTCTTGATTCGTTGGCATTAACGGTTAATTATCAATACTAATTCCCTGAGCCACCCAGCGCCTTATTATGTGACAAATTTTAAATAAATTTTATGCAATTCCAAGCGGACAGGCACAGTTTTTGAGATCCGGAATGTAAAGCATGATTTTTTCCACAAATCTCTTGTTTCGTAGGCATTAATATATTGACTATAGGCTATCGCTACTAATCGCCAAAGTAACCGTTTTCACGTATTATTTGGCAAATTTCAAGTGAATGTTGATACAGGCTATGTAAATTATACAAAAATCCAGGTGGACAGGCATACTTTTTGACGCTAAAAGTTGAAAAACCTTGATTTTTTGAAACTTTGGTCTCGTTGGCGTTAAAGATTGACTACATATCACTACTAATCCCCTGTGGAACCAATTTCAATTACTTTGTGACACATCTAAAGTATATTACATGCAATTCCAAGTGAACAGGTATATTTTTTGACCCTGAATCTTGAAAAATCATGATTTTTCGACAAATATCTTGTTGACATTAGCGCTGCGGTTGACTATCGATACTAATTCCCTGCGCCACCTTTTTCAATTATTATGTGGCAAATTTCAACTAAATTTTATTCATTTCCAAGTGGATAGGCACAGTTTTTTAGACCTTGGCACTAGAAAAAGCATGAGTTTTCGACGAATCTCGTGTTTCGTTGCATTAAATATTGACTACCGCTACTAATCACCAAGGTAATCGTTTTCACGTATTACTACGCAAAGGTCGAGTAAATTTTGGTACAGTCTACGTAGATTATACGCAAGTCCAGGTGATCAGGCATAATTTTTTGTCGCTAAATGTTGAAAAAACCTTGATTTTTCGTCAAAACTTTTGTCTCGTTGGTGTTAGATACTGACTATCGCTACCGATCGCCTGCGCAACCTTTTTCGATTATTACATCGCAAGTCTAAAGTAAATTTTGGCAAAACTTTTGTCTCGTTGGTGTTAGAGATTGACTATCGCTAACAATCGCCTGCGCAACCTTTTTCGATTATTATATGGCAAATCTAAAGTAAAATTTATGCAATTACAGGTGTGCAGGCAAATTGTTTTATACCCTGAATGTTTAAAAATTATGCTCTACGTCATCTGCATTGTGTTATATTTTCAATGTTTCAATGTCAATGTATGTTTTGATTTCTTTCAACTTATTTTCCAAACTTGAATTATGGTTTTTATATTATATATATATAAATAAATATATATATATATATATATATATATATATATATATATATATATATATATATATATATATATATAGTGGCGTAGCCAGAAAAATTTCGGGGGGGGGGGAATGACTTTTTGATTTTTAGAAATGTGTTAAAATGCACTTAATTGCTATTTTAACGCAAAAAACGACACATATTAGCATTTTTCGGTCAAAAACAACGCTCGTTTTTGACCGCAGTAGCATCGAATGCAAAATCAGAGCTCAAAATACCGAAAATTGTGGGCCGACAAGGATCCAAAACTAGCAAAATGTTGGGCGCTATCGCGCCAACTCTGATTACTAATTAAAATCAAATGACCAGTAATTATAATTAATATTTCAGGATTCTCTACAATTACTTTCTACTATATACATGCGTCGTAAAAGCTCCCATGCTGGGTAAACGATTTGGAGATATTTTGAATGTACGCAGTACAATAATGTATGTAAAAGGTGGGCTGACTCTTCCTGCCCATTGAAGTTCCAGGGGGACGTCCCGAAAATTTGGGCAAAAATGAGTAAAAATAGCACACTTTCAAGAATTTAGCACATATATGGTATTTTCGATCATTCAGTGGGGAAGGGTCGCCCACATTAGGCCAGAGAGGCCTCCTCATAATGTTGCCTATGTCTGTAACTTAGCCACAACAATTATAAGCCTGCACCATCACTATTCTCTGCTACAATTGTACTATAAAGAGCTGTACCACTGTCCGCACTTGTTATGGTTTAGGAATTCAATCGAAAACAATACAGACAAACCTCTGAAACACCTATTCACTGCTACAATTGTACTATAAAGAGCTGTACCACTGTCCGCACTTGTTATGGTTTAGGAATTCAATCGAAAACAATACGGACAAACCTCTGAAACACCTGAAAACAACTGGAAAATTTGCGCCACAGCAGTCAGATCAAGTAACCTTAAGTTTGCAGTCGGCGCGCTATACGTGAGAAAATATTTCGGAGAAGAAGCCCAGCGAGAGGTAATATCTTTTTTGGCCGTCTCTGGTACAAATTTGTCTCAAGTTTCTGAATCAATTTTTACTGTCGTACATCGTTCCACACACTTCCACGCATGTTGCCAACTTAACTGGTGTTTAAAATTCTCGTAGCAGTGTGGTTTATTCGCTATATATATATATATATATATATATATATATATATATATATATATATATATATATATATATATATATATATATATATATATATATATATATATATATAATATATATATATATATATATATATAATAATATAATATATGTTTAGACTAGTTAGACTAGATCTACAAGGTGAAGTCACGCAGTGTTTAACAAAAAAACTTGTTTTGGAAAAAATTTCAAAATTCAATCTTGAGTCAAAGTTGACTTGCAATGCGATTTGATCGCATATGAGGTGATTACAGGTAGTCAACAAAAGGGAAAAATTTCAGGAGCCCCAACTTTTTATACGGTTGTGGTATCGACGTGAAATTTTTTAAATGCTAGCGTTTGTCAAGAGCTATCGATTGATAGGTCGCACGATGACGTAAAAACCAACAATCTTCCGTATTAATAATTAAACGCTGATTTAACGTGGCGTCCGTTAACGTCAAGTAAGGTGTCATTCGAAAGCGCCTGAAGTTCTGAGCAGAATGCCGTCAATTTCATGTTTCTACGTCAACGTTGAAGCAAGTTATAACGGTTTCAATTTTTCCGAACTTTTGGTCAATACGCATATGGTGTGAGTAGTCGCGGAGGAAATTTTTCAAACAAAATGTTTTCTAAAAAGAACTTTAGGCAATAACTTTTTCCAGGGACCACGTAAAAGGTTCTAGTTTTCACTGTTAAGGTGGCGCTCAGGGGAACCGACTTTGGCGTTTAATTTTTTTCAGCGACATTTTTGACCATAATGTCTTGAAGGAAAGTTGTTCAAAATGAAAATAGCTTTCATTTGATGTGCATATTGTGATCAAAAATTTTTTTAAATTTTTTGGACAATTTTGTAGCCGTAGTAAAAAAATTTTTGTTTCCATATAAAATGATTACTCATATCATTGAAATATGCTTTTTCTTAGCTTTAAATTGATGTATTAAACTTAAGAATACGTTGAAGTTTTGCTGAGTTATTTAGCCGTGAAAATAGCAAATCCGAAATGAAAAACCTACAAAGCTGATAAATCTTCGAAAATGTCAAATTTTTGATTTAATTTCTTAAAAAATTGAGTATGGCTTTTTGTAACTTTTTCAACGGAAATATGCAGTCCTAGGAAAGGTCCAATTTTTTAAAAAGTGAAACGTGTGGGCAAACCTTACATTTTTGCGTAGCGAAATCGACTACTTTTTTTGGACCTGGGTCCCAGCTGCCGTTTGCGATTGAGTTGAAAATTTGCACAATGAAAGAAAGAATATAAATGCAGACGTGAAAGTTTTTCGATTTTCAAATTTTGGCCCGCAGCACTTTTTGCAGTCGCTCAAACACGACTGATTTTTGAAAAATCGATTTTTTGCAAAATCAAAAATAAAACAAAAAAATCGAAGATCAATCACGTCTAGATTTTTGAGAGATCTTTCTATTGATACCAAGATCATCAAAAGCGGTTGAAGTTTCGCTGAGCTAGGTCAAAAACAAAATTAGTGTGAATAGGAAATTCGACATGGTCATAAAATTTGACACATTCACATTAAAGTGCTAAACTGTATTGTAAATAGTTTTTTTGATGTCTCTTTGATATACAATTAAAGTGGTATTGCTATTTATTGCATGAGCTGAGCGCCAAACATGAGTTTTGTTGCTGAGCGCTACCTTAAATAGAGCAGACTATGGGCTTTTATTTGATACCAAAAAAGCTATACGTTAACGCTGACTTATATACAGAAAAATGCAAAATAAAATTTTAGAATAAAATACATTTCAGAATTAGACCCATATGGCCGGTTCCATGGTCACTGATGGAGTAAAAACTGTTTTGTGTAAGGATCACAGTTATGTGGATGACTTCATGGAAGCGTTTCTTTTGTTATATCAATGGTAACACGGACGTTACGTAACATTTTTGAAAAATACTCAGTTTACGCAAAAACTTTTTACGCCATAACTTTTTTTAGCTAGCTGGTAAAAAGTTCTAGTTTCGGGTATCAGTTAGGATATAAGAACAGCTTTCATTTGACACCATAAAAACTATAGGTTACCGCTGACTTATGTGCCGAAAAACGTAAGATTAATTTTGACAATAAAATAACTCCAACTTTATTGACCTGGAACCAGATAACCGGGCCACGTGCATCATAATGTAAGCTTATTTGATGTTTAGAACATCAAAGCCAGCCCTTCCAAGGTCACGTGGCCTATTATTATAATTATCACTATATTTAGGATAGTTTTCAAGTCTAGTGCGTCTAGTTTAGACTAGTTCGACCATGTCGTATTTATCTTAGTTAAGTCTATTTTATGTTCCATTCTTTGAAAAATGAGCAAAAAATTTTTACATTTTTGCCTAAATTCAATTGTCTTGGGATTTGATCACCCATGGGGTGATCTGTACAGTTAGCCCCTTTTAGGAAAAGTTTTCAGGGGCCATAACTTTTGATAACGTAGAGGTACAATTATAATTTTAACGTCGTTTGAGAGAAAATTGTTAGAGCTTTCAAATGATGGGTCACATGACCATGTGACGTGACGCTTAGCGTACGTCAAAATTTAGAAAGTGAAATTTGGACATATTTTCAGGAAGTTGCGCCATCATGTGATATGTCATTTGAAAGCGCTAAAAATTCTCTTTCCAATGACGTAATTTTCATCTTTCTACGATGTTCCTAACCTAAGCTGTGGCCATTTTTGTGGTTAACCTACAAAAATAACTAACTACAAAAATGGCCTGTCGCGGAGGATTCTGCGGAGGAAAAATAACTCCATTTTACGCCCTTTTAAACTCAAAGTCACAGCTTATCAGTGTAGTATGAAGCATTAACGCTTTGTTTAGACATTTTGATAAAACAGATGCTAAGTACCGGGGTTTCAGTAACAACGTTTAAACGTTGCTCGTAACAACAGACAAATAACTCCGTTTTACGTTGCGTATAACTTTGGAACCAAGCGACTGCACGAGATTCGAAAGTTAAACGTCTTAATACCACACTTGGTTCTAACTGATTCTTTAATATAGAGTTGACATGTTGATTATCATTATGAATAGGATAGTATAAGTATATTAATAATTATCACTATATTTAGGATAGTTTTATAAAACATACTAATAATATATTGTAACAAGTCTAGTGCGTCTAGTTTAGACTAGTTCGACCATGTCATATTTATCTTAGTTAAGTCTACTTTATGTTCTATTTTTTTGAAAGATTGGCAAAAAAATTTTAAATTTATGCCCAAATTCAATTGTTTTGGGATTTGATCACCCATGGGGTGATCTGTACAACCAGCCCCTTTTAGGAAAACTTTTCAGGGGCCATAACTTTTTGCACGTTAGCGGTACAATAATAATTTAAACGTCATTGGAGAGGAAATTGTTAGAGCTTCCAAATTATGGGTCACATGACCCCGTGACGTAACGTTTAACGTACGTCAAAATTTAGAAAATGAAATTTGGATTTATTTTCAGGAAGTGGTACCATCACGTGATATGTCATTTGAAAGGGCTAACCACGGTCTTTCCAATGACATAATTTTCATCTTTCTACGATGTTCATAGCATAAGTTGTGGCCATTTTTGTGGTTAACCTCCAGAAATAACTAACTACAAATGGCCTGTCGCGGAGGATTCTGCGGAGAAAAAAACTCCATTTTACGCCTTTTTAAATTCAAATTCACAGTATAGTAGTGTAGTATGAAGCATTAACGCTTTTGTTAGACATTTTAATGAAACAGATGGTAAGTACCGCGTTTTCAGTAACAACGTTTAAACGTTGTTCTTAGCAACAGACAAATAACTCCATTTTACGCTGCGTATAACTTTGGAACCAAGCGACTGCCCCAGATTCGAAAGCTAAACGTCATAATGCCACACATAACTGATATTTTAATGTGGAGTTGAGAGTTTCATTATCATGAATAGGACAGTATAAGTATATTAATTATTATATATTATATATATTTTTTTAAATATTTCCTGATTAAAATAATTGTAGCTAGCCACTTAGCCCCCTCCTTAGCGAAAGCGCATCTGGGCTTAGGGGTGCGCTTGCCACTTTGCTCAGCGAGCATAGGGCATGCAGCCCAATGTTGTGACTACCTCTTATTATATTTTGCCTTGTATTAAATGTCAACGGCAGTTGCTTGCTAAGTAAACTGGTGTAAAGAGTGGAGGCTACATAATTAATTAGACATTGCTATAATAGGATTGTAACAAAACGGTTGCATATTATTTACCAAAGGATAGTAATTTTTCGTGCCTGCCAAATTACTTCTATTTACCTCACTCACGAATATTTCATAGTACTTCCAAATTCCTCCCTAGTTTTTTTTACTGTAATGTAAATACGGCTAGCTTGTGACACAAGCATACAGACGAACACACACACTCACACACACTTAGTGACCTTAAGGGGGGATTAACTGTATAAGTGAAAATTTCAGGTTCTCCGATTCGCTTTGAATTTGCACATAACTTACATTCTTGACTTGGGTAGCCCCCCTTAACTGACGATTTTAGTAATAATAAAATAGTACCTTACTAATAACATGAGAGTAAATTTATTGCCAAATTATCTAATTTATCCTATTCAAAACTTTAAAGCAGAACTCGTTCTCTTAGGTTATCACGCAAAATCAGGCGGCATAATATCACTATAATTTGCTACCAGTTGTTTAAACTGATAATAATTTGAGTATTAAAGTTTTCATTGGTGATGACATTTGATTCTCATTCCTTGATAATTCAGTTTCATTCCTTTTATTGTATTTTTAACAATATCGTGCGGACACGTTGTCAGCCGTCTACATCAATTGAGTACAGACTAACAAAGGTCACACAAAGGTCACTAGGGAGGAATTTGCAAGTACTTTCTAATATTAATGAGGGAGGTAAATGGAAGTGCTTTGGCAGGTACAAATAATAATTTTTCTTTACCAAAACATGCGCCTCAAAACAGAAGTTGGTTTTAGGCCGCAAATATTGTAAATATAATTCAACAGACCTTTATTGATCATGTCGATACATTAGACTGGCTGGATGATGCAACGAAGAAGGCAGCAAAACAAAAGGTTGTCTTCCAACTTTCCCGCACTTTAGTTTTTTCACCAGTTTGGTTTAAGTTTGCCAGTTATTACATGATTAACTCTGGCTTATTCACAGACATTCACAAGGAGCGTCTGCGGGTGGGGGGGCTTTCACGACCAGTCAGGACAAGTTTCATTGTTGCCTCATTGGCACATGCCAGCAACCAGACTGGTCGCCGGTCGGTCACGCCATCCTGGTCGAACTCTACCCCCAAAATCGATGAACTTTCGTTCCAAATCTACCTCAATGCCTCCTAATACGGTCTAAAACTAGCCAAGGTCTGCACACTTGCGAGGGATAGAAATCAGTGTCGCCAGATCATTGGGTCATTGGGTACCGGGTACCGGCCGGCTTGCAAAAGATTCTGTTTCTACGGCGCATACGTCAAGTATATAATTCAAGAAAACCAACTCCTCACAGCTTAAACCTAAGCTCAATTACCGAAACAGCTACAAAAACTTTGGTATTCAGGACAAGCCCTCCCCCCAGACGAGTCCTCGCGTGTATGTTTGTTTGGTCGTGCATACAGCCTGTTGCTCCGCATAAAAGCAGTTATCAAAGACTCCCTACATTTCTGTAACTCGTATCGCAAAAAATAAATTGTCATAATTCGTAAATTAAATTATACATACCTATATACGTACATCTTAACACGTTTCAGGCGAAGAATCTTGTGAAAATCGTTGGCTATAGCGAGTATGAAATCGACAGGAAAAAACTTGACAACTATTACAAAAATGTGAGCCTATTTGCCTGTTACCGCATATGTTATATGCAAAAATCGGAATTTGTCAAATTTGGAACATTTTAGTAACTATAAAAACAGAAATTTTGCACATAAAAACATTAGAAGGCGTTACTGTTAGGTGGAGATAGGAGCCACATAATCCCTAGCAAGTCTTACTTATATACAATGATCAATAGATGCAACTGTGTACAACAATGTTTAAGCATGTAATACGAATCGTTGCGTCTTGCGAAGTATTCTGCTTCGGGACGCTGTCCCCTTTACACGAGTAAACGTAGTCATTTTCGAAGTGACGGCACTGCCCTTTTTCAGGCCAACGGTACAAAAAGTACATTTACAGCATCAGTGGCAAAATCCACTTTTTTATCCAACGGTTACTTTTCAAGAACTAAAATACAGAAATTGCTTTCAGATACCGTACGACGACACAAAAACTTATTTTGATACAAGCATCGAGTTCCAGAGATGGGCACAGCATTTCATAATGCGGCAGGTGGTAAAGCCATTCAATCGGAGCGAGTAAGAGATTTCCATGCTGCAGTAAGTTATGAACGAATTTTAAACAATGGAAATGAAAAATTGGCATGTCACTGTCAAATTTTTCAAAAACAATCAACAGTAATCAAAACAGCACAGAAATTAAAAATCCAAACTTGAGTGTTTTTATACATTATTAAATAAACCCTTTACATAAATTTGTCTACTCTTAAATTTCAGACCCTTACGAGATGCAACTGCGGTGAACCCATACAATGTTGTAACCTCAAACTCTATATGTAAGCCACAGACCGCGTTGAAGTAGCACTAGTTTACCCTGGAATTTAATCTTTGCTACCATTCCAAGTAATTAACTTTAAACAACAGTCATCAAAGCTCTGATTAAGTTCCAGTCGTTGTCAAGTTGAAAACAGGCATCTTTCAGGGCTAGCTTAATTATTATAAAAATGCCCTTTCACCAAGGGCAGCAATGTGGGTAGAATAGGAAAGTTATTTGATCTGTAGCGGAAAAATGTTAATAAGCTTGTCAAACACCCGAGACAAGTTTTGCAGCCGAGTAGAGAAATTCAGCTTGCTAAATGAAGCGGACAAGAGTTGCGTCAGAATAGCAGTCATCCTGCGACACGTTAGTGCTTTCTGCACCCTATTCGCGCGAATAATTAGGAAAAACATTTTTGACGCTTACTAATATTAGGACTTAGGTGTATAGAGTAAAGTATCAATATATGCTATACAGATATACAGGTATTTCAATTAAATTTCTCCATACGCAGTCTATTTTTGTTTTTATATAGAAATCTTTCCCGAAAATTACAAATGAGCAATGGCGTGTTTCAACTTAACATTGTATTAGGTATAGAGACATTAACGACTAATATTCAATACGAATCATAAAATGTTACAATACAACCTTATAACTTTAGTTGATACAAATAACTATATTATCTATATAAGCTTATACGCAACAATAAAAATGAATTGCGATCGATTTATTATTATATATATTATGGATGAACAATGATTTGTTCTTGACATAGCTTGCCTAGTAAATAACATCAGGAACCAATTACACGTAGTTACAAGTACACGACACTTTTCCGGCAACAGTGCAGCTGATGATACTGGCTGATTAATTCGCGCGAATAGGGTGCAGAAAGCACTTGTCGCAGGGCGACTGCTATTCTGACGCAACTCTTGTCCGCTTCATTTAGCAAGCTGAATTTCTCTACTCGGCTGCAAAACTTGTCTCGTGTGTTTGACAAGCTATTTAACATTTTTCCGCTACAGATCAGATAACTTTCCTATTCTACCCACATTGCTGCCCTTGGTGAAAGGGCATTTTTATAATAATCCTATTTCTTTTTCCGCTTCAGCCATTTTACCTGACGAAAGGAAAGCTGACACTTGAATTGTATATTTGTACGAAAAAATATATTCTGAAAAGTGATAGTCGAGCTCGCGCATGATGCCACCTACTTATTTCTACAAACCCACACACTAACAGTGGCCTGTTTTCACTATTTTGGGTTAACACAATAATTTTTGGTCACGACGTTATATTCGCGTTCGGCACCTCAAATACACCTTTTTCACAGTTTTTCGACAAAATTGACAATATTCAAAAATTTGGTCAAATTGACCATTCACATTGGCACTTTGCCAGGGCTGCCAACGTGAAACAGTACACACCACGCAGACCAAACAACATCATCTGACACCCCATCGCCTATGTATTAAGATGCAATAGAAATACAGAACGAGAGCTTATCTATAAAAGCGTTATACATTGAGAAAATCACGAAAAATCATCTTTTCAACTCTATCACAGGGGGTGCAACCGCTCTGGCTACTACGAAAACCTGACAACAAAACTAATAGCACACTGTAATGCACAATATATGGGTTTATATTCGAATACAAGACGACAGGCCTCCTATAATCTAATCTGCACTGCCTACATATTTATATACTATGCAGTACATACAACCGTAGTTAACCACTGAGTACGGTTTTGGATGAAAACAATAATTTTTCGTAAAAATAACGTATATTCCCGTTCAGCACCTCAAATTAACCTTTTCCACACTTTTTCAACAAATTTGACAAAATTCAAAAATTTGGTCAAATTGACCATTTTGGCACTTTGCCAGGGGTGCCAAAATGCAACAACACATACGACGCTGACCAACCAACATTAACTGACACCCCTGCACCTATATATTGTGATGCAAGAACAATACTTAACACGCGGCTATCCACAAACGCATTACATATTGACAAAGTCATGGAAAAACCAAGTTTTCAAGGGTGTCAGTGGGGGATACACCAGTTCTGGCTACTCTGGCTACTAGGTAAATCTGACAACAAAACTAATAGCACACTGAAATGCACAGCATAGGAGTTTATATTCGCATTCCAGCCGACATAAGTCTATCTATAACCGTTTTGGCCGCACTGCCCCTAGGTAGACTACCCCCCTAATACATGTAAATTACCTTCCGAGCCCCCTCCCCAGTGCTATAGTGGCACGATCGACTCCAAAATAGCAGATCGACTACAACCCCACTACACTACCATGCATGCAAAAGATCAGACCTGGCCTGTTTGCGTGACGTCTCAAAAGCTGGCACATATTTTTACCGGACTTTGCCATTTTTTGAGGCCCAAAAAAGGGGTTTCCACCCTCCCAGCAGAGCCAAAACCGCAGAAGCCTAGAACAGCCATTTTGCTAATGCCTCTATTCCCAATCGGATTGAATATAAAAACCACAAAAAAGTGCCCCGCCAATGTGTATATCTTGAGATTTGCGACCGGGGAAAAAAGACGGAAAAATCCTAGTTTGCAGGAGGCGATTTTTCATATCTCGGGTAATACCCAACCGATTTGGCTGAAATTTGGCCAGCATGTAGCCGTCCCCCAGGCAAGTAAACACACCAAATTAAAACAGATTTGCCTGCATAAATTAAATTTTTAGTTATTAAAAAATTTCATTCTAAAATTTCTCAATATGGTGTGTGGGTCCTATTCTAGGGTTTGGCGCTATCGCGCCAACCATGATTTTGACTAAGTTCAACACTTGCGGTTGGTTGAGACTTCTAATATGCAATAAAACTTTTGTTTTCAAATTTCTTAAAATCGTTAAAAGTTAAATTTATTTTATTTTGCAGTTATTCCTGCCGGAACACTACAAGTTCCACTGTTTGGAACTGATTTACCAAAGTCAGTCACAAATGCAGCCGTATGTCCGCTCAGCCGGTAAAATTATGAAATAATCACGCCAAAACTGATCTTATGCACGATGCATTAGTGTCTTGATTATTTTTAATTTTGCCGGCGGAACGGAATAAAGTTTTAAGTGTGAATAAAACCTAAAACAACTGAACAGCCATTATTAACTTAAAAAAGTATTTTTCAAAAGGGTGGCGTTTAGAAACTAATAAACCTGTTGATAAAAATATGCTGAAAGCTAAACAAGCTTTTCTAATCACATATACAGGATGCTGTGTGTTTTTAGGGCATTCAATTTTGGCGGTATCGGAGCTACTATTGGTCACGAACTAATACATGGCTTCGACAATGAAGGTGAAAAGTCCGCAAGTTTTCATTTAGTCTTAAAATAAATTGAGCCAGAAGAGTTGCATTTTATCTATAAACCCGCCACTGAATGAACCCAAAGTTCATAAAATTACGAGAAAGAACTCTCTTCTGTATTATTCTGCCTAGCACAGTTAAGGAAGTTGATATCCTTTATGTCACGTCACGACTAATAGAAATTTTGAAAAAGACATACAAAATTCAAACAAAAAATCCCAAAAGCAATCTATATCAAGAGTACATAATAGGAAGAGCATGACACTCTTCCTTATGTCTTTGGGCGTGCGTTCAATGCGGAGCACAAAATAGCCCGTTTATGTACGGTTTTAATTGAGGGGGGGTACCCCCTGAAGACAGGGTACTGAACTGAGGGGGGAGGGGGGGGGGGGTAGCGCAAGGTCTTTTTCAGTGTCTTGAAATGATGGGGGTTGCCCCCCTCAGCTGAAGGCGGGGTACTGAACTGAGGGGGGTACCCCTTTCAGCTGAGTACGGGGTATCGAACTGAGGAGGGGGTACCCCCCTCAGTTGAGTACGGGGTCTTCAGTTGAGGGGGGACCCCCTCAAAACCGTACATAAACGGGCGATTTTGCGCTCCGCATTGGACGCACACCCGAAGGCATAATAGGACGAGTGTCACACTATTATGTCTTCCTATTATGTACTCTTGTCTATATTTATATTAACCGAAAAAAGTTATGATGTCCAAGGGCGTGAATACGATGACAACGGCAACGTCCGTGACTGGTGGAGCGAAGAATCAACAAAACGTTTTAATGAAAAAGCTCAATGCTTTGTTAAACAGTATGGAAATTATACAGTCGACGAGGTCGAAAGGAACGTCAACGGTGAATTGACACTTGGAGAAAATATAGCAGACAATGGTGGACTGAAAATAGCCTATAAGGTAACCGCATCGCAACTAGTGCATTTAAGGTGGCGCAGTTCTGAATAACTGATTTAGGATCACAATTTTATGCTCATTTAAACCGTTAAGTACGAAAATGTGTTCAAAACCAAATCACGCTTTCATTTCATTTGCATAACATTTTAGCTTCTCATGACCTTAAATGTTAAAAGCAATATTTTGACAGAGCACAATCTTCCTCGATGTATGAAAAATCAAAAACAGCTTATAATATGAGATAGTTTTGGAAATTCTTTTCAATATCGACTGGGTAGCTACCACTTTTAAAAACTTCATGTGTGTGTGTGCATACCTTTTTAAAAATTTGCAGAAGCGATTTTAAGCAACATTGACAAAAATGGAAAAAAATTGCAAAAAAATAAGGAAAGTTCACGGTGGGACGGCGCCGCTATAATGCAATCAAAGACTATTTGCTTTTTGCAAACCGAAAGCAGTGTATATATTGTTTAGGCTTATCAGCGATCAAAACAATTTGACGGGCCCCAGATGGTATTACCTGGCTTTCCTCCTGATTTTTCGGATGAGCAGCTATTTTTTACAACCTATGCTGTGGTTAGTTAGTTGTTACGTTCACTATCAGTACTGATGATGTCACTAATCAGTAATAATTTAATATAAGTAGACGCATTCTTGACGATGTATCTAACTGCATCGGAATAAACCATAATTATTTTGATTGACAAAGCAAAAAATAACTAAATCTTTAATTAAAAGCAGACTAAATCTGTTCCTACTCTACTAAAAATAACCTCAGACAAAAACGCGCATAATACTCCACCAAGGCACCTCTACTTCAGATAGGGTCAATTAAGCTTAAAAATTACTCATTTTCAACCGCCCCCCGCCCGACCACTCGATTTTTTTGCCCCCCCATCCCTCCATACATGTATGATTTTCAGCCACCCCCCCCCCCCCAGAACGCAACCTCACAGGTCACAGCCCTTAGACAGATGCTTCACCCCCCCCCCAGAACGTGTAAACAGAAGCTACCGACAACAAAATCGGTGGCTCATAATGCAGAAATGATGGGTCACAATAGGCAAATGAGCAGAAAAGCCGAAAACTTCTGCGCACCCCGGTGACTCAAACCCTCTCCCAAGAATTACGAGTTTATTAATACCTGCCCACGCATGTTTGTCAGTACATTTACATTGGCAAAAGCGTGTCAAAAGTCGACAATTGCTCTGGGTGAAGGAACGCTTTTTGCACACAATTAACTGTTGTGTTGCGCCTTTATTATTTACACGTAAAATTGAATTTTCGGGGCTTTTAGTAAAAAATTAGCAAAAAATATGGGTTCCAGTTTTT
>JASANF010007065.1:0-64033 GCA_030248245.1 Trissonchulus sp. WLG1_4 | reverse complement strand
TTGGCGGAGTAGATTTTATTAAATTTAATAATTATATTTAAAAAAATAGCATGTATAATGATACAAAGAAATATATAACAGCATAATATAAATACTTAGGAAACCTAACCTGTGACATGTTCGTAAATACACGTTCTCCTGTTTGTAAGACTACCCCCGTCTGAAATGCTTGTGAAATGCCCCCGTGCCAAAATATATTAACTTTTTAAAAAATCGCATAATTTTTAATATACACACAAACATGTCACAGCATATTATATCCATATTTAGGGAATCTAAGTATCTATGCTGTGACATGCTTGTTTGTATAACCCCCCCCCCCCCCGACCCTGTTTGTTATGATGCCTTAGTCCCATCCTAAAAGATCTACTAACTGTCTCACCTGCAAATTCCTGTCAATCAAATAGTTGAGTTCAAAGTCATCATCTTTTTCCCCGAGCGGATTGATCAATTCTTCCGCCGTCTAAAAAAAGCAACCCAATTTCGAAAATCACCTATACATGCATCAGGAGAGGGTGTGAGGAACCCTTTCCCCAATAGAGAAGGAAGGGGTCTCGAAAATCCGAGCAACCAAAGGTAAAAATGGCCCTTTTTTGGCCATTCAAAAAATGCCTTGTGAAATAAAGTGGATTTTCAGTCGATCAGGGCAGCCTGTTTCAATAAACTCCCAGGCGCACAATTGTGACAAATTTGGCTGCAAAATTAGGCGATTCGTAACAAAATTATACGCGCATTCATTACGAATCACCTGACTTAGCACTAACAAATCTCACAAGTATTAATGGCCTGTGAGTTAACCGAAACGGAGCCCAGAATAGAAGTCGTTAGAATCTCGTCTTTGAAACAATTGTCAATGAAGGGCGTCCAAATGGTAAAGGGGCACACATAAGTCCAACAACCGAAACCCCAGCAATTAGTAAGACTCGATTAGTACTCACAGCCGTATGTCCGTTCAGCCGGCAAAATTACAAAGAAACCACCACACTGTCATCACTGACTTTCAGCCAGCCCATGTAGAAGAAGAACTGGGTCAGTGTGAAGATTGGCACGTATTGGTCGACCAGATAGGAAGCCCCGCCCTGCTGACTGTTGTCTTGTGAGAGATGACGACCCATTAGTGCGGCCACAAAAAACGAATACACCGCAAGCGTCACCACCTAGAACCAAAAAAAAAGTATATCAAAAACAAGACGAGGCAACAACGGTGTGCGTGTGCCAGGCTAATTTCTTCCTTTACATTACAGAATTATATAAAAAAAACATAAAATAAATAATAATATAAAATGTATAAAGCAAACTCAGTTGTTGCTGAAAAACACGGGGTTCTGGAAAGAAACTTTGCCCCTGACGGCTGTAATACGCTACAAAAAATGAACAGTCAAGAAATTGCTAATAGATTTAAGTCTGTACAAAATATCAAAATCAAACAACTAGAAAAATAAAACTTTTCATATTTCCCCTTGTCAGTATTGCAGCCCTCTAAATGTTAGCACAATTTCTCAGAAGATAAAAATTTTGGTACAGGCCTCGGACCTAACAAGAATGACAAAACTGTTGACACTGTGATTACCTTTTTGCTTTTTAAAAAAGTATCGCTGCTTGTAACTATCGCAGATCCACCAACCTGAGCACAGACCAATGGAATACTAATCCAATCATAACTGAACAATGAGAAACAGCAATCTCGAAAGGACATCATTTCCTGAAATAAACACTTTCATTTTAGCAAACAAAACTAACTTTTTTGCTAAGCAACTTTCACAACACCAGAACGTCACCAATGTCACTAATGCAATCTTTTTTCTTGGCTGGAACACGACCACCCAATATGATGTTTCAACATCTGCAACAAAAAATTCGAGAGTGGATTAATGGATTAGAACTAACATTTGCTTTGCCCAAACGATGACATCGACTAATAAATCATATACAGTTTTTCACAGCAAACACCACCTGACTCAATAGTACCCAGAGTTGGCAAAACCAGCTCAAAAATCGGGATCGTTGATCGTTATTAGGCAAATTAAATGTTGTCATCGTATTATTTTGTTTTATCGGCTGAATCCAGACGCCCGCGTACATCTACGATACTCTTGAAGTATGCAAGTCGGCGGTGATGTGTTCCTCGTGGCTAGCCTGCATGGCCAAGTTGACGAACCAGACGCTGGGCTGGAACCAGTTGCCGTGAGGACTCGGCGTGCTGTCCATCAGGTGACGCTCCTCCTCCGCCATCACGCCGCAAACATAGACGCCCCCTTCCATACTTGTCCGTAAAGCCCCATTCATACTCGTCCGTAACGCGTGGTTCAAGCTTTTTTGTAAAGCCCCATTTCATACTTGTCCGTAAAGCCCCATTCATACTTGTTCCTAAAGCCGGGTTCATTCTCACTGGCGTATTTTTACGGACTGCTCCCCATTTCCGGTGCGTCAAAGGTAAACGCAGCACTCCCATCTTCCAATAAAACCAATAAGGTAGCCTTCCCACTGCTGAATCCCGATAGGGGACGGTTTAGGAAAGTATAGCGGGCGAGGAAAATCCCCACCCCATTTTCGGGCGGAAAACCCACCCGTTTCCATACTTGGGTGTGCGGTACAGGTCTTAAAAATTTGCCTGCGTTACAGTACAGTCCTTGTAGGCAAACGTATACAAGCCGTATACAAAAGGGGTCTCGTTTAGGGATGGGACCGAAAAAAATTTCACCGAATACCGAATAGTTGTCATTTTGTCAAGCAAAGTTTTCTCAGGTTTTAAAGATGCAGAAAAGTAAAATACTACGTATAAATAATTAATATATAAACACTATGTATCGTACCCCGGGGTGGAGTGGGACAGTGTTTTGTGGGGCGAAAAGGGACACCCCCACGGTCCCACCTAAAAAGTTTCAGAATCAATGCTGAAACATGCAACTCTGAGCCTAACAACTAACACAATAAAAACGCCGTTTCGGCTTCAACGGTAAATGCAAACATTTTTTCAAAGTAGAAACATGTTTTGTATGCTATATGAAAAATACATATTATAATAATATACAAATAAGTATAGAGCCAGTGTGTTGTCGGATATACCCCCTTCGTGCAGTCAACTTTTTGCATCTAGCAAACCTGGGTTCTTTGGGCATAGATCAGCATAACATTTTCCGATTGGCATCAATTTTTTAAGCGATTGAGACGTCTTCAACTAAACGAATTGGGTGTAAAAATTGGAAAAGTTCTGTTTGTTTTTGTGGGCTGCCGTCTCCAGACCCCTGCAACTTTGTGTTCTTTGCTTTTATCGTTCATAAAGGCCTGTCCTTTTTTACCCCGGCTGTTTCAGGGTCTTGGTCTTGGGTGTTTTTGGAGTGAAATAGGATAGTTATTAAACTAATTGTAAACTTTGCAGTGTACTGACATTTTCAAAATTTTTGCGTTTTGACAATACTTATAAGCATCAATATTCCATCAAAAATTCACCCAAATGTGTTCTGTTAAATGCCTCATAAAATTGTAATTAGAGGTTATTAGCTAACATACAGTTTCATGTTTTTAGTGTACATCAACAGGTCGCAGTGGAGTGCTAATGGAAGAATGATTAAAATAAGTTCTAACTGTAAACGTTCCTCGATTTGCAATTTACTTGATTTTCTAATTATTCGGTATTCGGCCGAAAATTGACTTTTCGGTACCGAATACAGAAATCCGTTTTTCGGCCGAAAACCAATACCCATTTTTCGATACATCCCTAGTCCCGTTGGTATTTTTTGTGTGAGTCGAAAATTGGATCCCCCATTTTCGAGTAGACATGGTTCCAAGGAAAGGTGAATATTGGAGTCTCATTTCTCAACACTAACAGATGCGAGCTCAAATTTAAAAACAGTTTTACAGAGGTCTAACCCTTTCTCTATTCGTGTCAGGCCCCTCCTTCCGTCGTACGAGGCAGGCATGACGGGGGAAGACCCCCACTTCTTCGAAATGGTCTGGTGACGTCAATAAACATCATAGTTTCTCCAAAAGACTCATAGAGTACAAAAAGAAGTCAAATTATTAACACAAACGCGCATACTGACGCTGTCTCGAACGAATAATAAAATATTGTGAGGTCAGTTTGAACTTTTTTGGAGCGGAAATTCGTTCGGTATTCTTTGGTCTCCTGTACTGTTGCCAGTTTTTTTGTGTTTTTAATCATAACCACTTAATTTCTCTTGACGCCAAATAACCGAATAAAATTAAAATATGCCAGTCACGACCAGTCACACCACTTACGGTACCCTCGACGGAGGGTCGATCGGTTAAAAATCAGCCATAAAGCGCAGATTTTGTATGCATTTGAAGCGTAATCGCAACTTTTGAGTAATTTTCAACGATTTTTAAGCGAATTTAAGGTGTTTTGTTTTCAACTCTAAAAATTCGAAATTTTATCATGGGCTGCGAAGGGCAGTTTTCTAGCTTGTGTACCTGAGGCCCCACAGCAAATTTGGGTATAGTTTTGGCATCAGGGACCTCCACAGACGTGCCATAGCCTTGTAAAAATACCGCAACACACTTTTCGGCTGATTTATGGGGTCGGTTTTCCCCACATGGGTTTTTCCTCGGCCCGAGAATAGCGGAATGAAACTGGTCTCAGCATTCAGGGCAAGGTCAGGCCTACGACAGCTGTTTTTGGTTTCCCGTGAAAACGCATCGCCATTTTTTCCATCATTTTTCCCTCATTATTTTTTCCCGCCTGCTATACTATATTTTATTCATATACCCAAAATTCCTGTGCTCTCAACTAACCATACGTGTGCAACTGAGGAAATCGGGGGGGACGGAGCCGTCGACCGGGACCGGAGGGGGGTTGCTGCGCAAATTTTTCGAATTTTCAAAACAGTAACACCCGTTAAAGGGGGGGTGCAGAAACCGACCTGGGTGGGCGAGGTTGATTTCGAAAGAAAACCCCCCACGCCCATGTATATATACACCTACACCCAACTGCAGACTAACCGGCGCCGATGACATGGTCCATGGTGGGGAACCGTTTCTTGACAGGAGTGCTGACCGACTGCAGTGTGAGCACGCACATCAGGTTCAGATAGCGCGACAGGGTGCGCCTAATCAGCCGGCCCCGCTCGTCCCCTCCCCTGGATGTAGGACGTGATCACAAACACACATCTAAACAACAACAAAAAACTAAAGTCTGAGCGTATGACCGAAACAATTGTGAGCAAAAATTAATTCGGAAGAAAAAGTAGCAAAAACCAGTTCGACAAAAAAAAGTCAACGTTATGACATGTCTATGGAGCAGTATATGAAGTTAAATTGAATTTCAAAATAAATTAAAAGAAAATTAATTTAAATAAATTAAATTTAACCGAAGTTAAACTCGCAGATGTGCCGTAAAGCGTCCAGGTACACAGCTTTGAAAATTCCCTTCACAGTCCATTATAAAATTTTGACATTCTAAATTAGAAAACAAAACACCTGAAAACGCCTCAAAAAACCGAACAACTCAATAAAAATTGTATCCTCTGCAACTTTTGCTTACGCAACAGATATATAATCGTTGGACTGCACCAAATCGGTTTAGCTGAACTGATTTACTGATTGCGCGCAGGCTTAAGGTGGTAGTAACGTTTTCGACAGTTTTCCAGGAGTACAACTTGACAACTTACGATTAATTTTCAATTCAGTTATTTATAGTACGTATATTTGATTTACGAAACTATCAATTTATTATGAGATAAATGCTTGCTAAAATAGCTTGAAAATATTATTTTTATTTTTCACATAATTTATTTTTCAGCCATTTCCGACTATTTTTCTTAATTTTTATGTTTAGTTTTGCAAAAGTAGTAGCTAGTCAAAACGGCCGTTTATTGAAAAATCAAAATAAATGACACACGGGCATGTAAAAAACCTTCAATTTCGATGCCAAAACTTATCCTTCCGCTTTTCATTTTTTGAGATTACGTCACATTTATGTAACATTTCTTTTTTGAACTAAAGTACATTACACAAAAGTCCGCAAAACTTGACAACTACTAGAAGGATTTTGTTCAAAATTCGGGTATAAATTGTCACACATATGTGTCTACTTTACACTAAAATTTCAAAAAATTTAGTTGCTTAACTTTTGCGTTACATCAATTTTATTCACAGAAATCTGTAAAAATGTACTTCCGTGGACTAAATCTCAAGTCTCGATGTTGCAATCTTTTCATGCGTTACTTTACATGTTTTTTTAGACAATTTCTGATGTGTCAATTTTTTTTTATTTGTATCAATTTAGCCTATTTCTTGAAAAAATTAAATTAAAAAATTCGTATATTTTTCAAAAATTCGAAAAAATTAAAATTAAAGGTCCGTAACTTCTTTTCTGCATCATATGAATGCACCAAACTAGGCATTAAAATTTACCCTGTTATTGGCTATGTTGGTGTAAAGGGGGATGAAATTAGTTGGAGTTACATTGTCAATTTTACAAGCAAAACAAGAAAAATGCAAAAATTCACAAAATTTGACTACTTTGACAGTGTCTGCTGACTAGCTTGTTACGGATTTAAGCTAGATAATGTGCATAAGTGTAGTTTCAGTCAAGTTATTTAACGTGAAAAAGACAGTTATTAAATTCATTGAGTCAATCAAAAGTTATAGCACGTTATAAAAACTGTCGAAAACGTAACTACCACCTTAAATGCATTAAATTGATTCAAGTGCGCTACATCAATGAAGATTTTGAGTACCGGTTTCGGCCAAGGCAGGCTTCATGTACTGATTCCACCAACGCCCAATGATCACCCAGACGTAGAAGCTGAGACACGCAGAAGGTTACTCGGGACAAAGTCGATAAACTTCTGGCAGTACAGGGACAACTTCTCGAAGATGCTGCAACAGACAACCAGATAATATATACACCCTTCCCCTCATTCAGACATCACTCTGGCTGGGCACAACAGGATGCATATTGCATACGGGCCTAAAAATCCACAACTAACAAAGTAGCCAACTTTAACTTACAACTGACAAAAAAATGACCAAAAATTGCTGAAACCTGAGACAAAAAAGGTGGCATGAGGATTTTGGTGGTGACCACTTCCTGTAAATTACTTTTTACTCATCCGCAATTTGCAATATGTATATATATGATACATATATGCATTTTTGTACATGAAAAACCTAGCAAAACGTGTCGTGAAAAATATATAGTATTGTTATGCTTCTTTTCGCAATGAAATCACGTGTTTTTTGATCTCAAGATCTAGCAAATTTTAGTCCGACTTAAGGCAACAGGCAGCAATAAACCAATCGAAACCATAATACATATTATCGCAGTCAACTTACTCCTGTTGCGTCTCCGTCAAGAGCACACGATAGAACAGAGCCAGGAAGAGATAGTAGAGAGCCGTGAAGATGATGAGCTCGCGGTACATCAGCCGGTAAATGCTGCCCTTCCAGCGGAACAGCAGTTTGGCAAATCCGCACAGCCCGGCCCGGCTCACGTTCAGCGAATAGGTCACGGTCATGGCTGGGTTCAAAGGTCAGTGAGGCGGCCGAGCTTTGCAAAGATCAGTGGAGGTCACCGTCAGCTCCGAGGGCTCAACTGTCCGCCACATTATGCCACACCTGTAGAAACATGAAAAGCATAAGCATTCTTATCTAAGGCAAAATTACACATGCAACTTTTGAGTGCATTTACTCGCATGTAATGATTTCAGGTCGAAAAAAACAGTAGCAGCTGCGTTTTCTACAATTGCGGATACTTAAAAATTGTCTTAACTTAAATATAAAAATGTCGATTTGTTTAAAAGTGGTCAGTAGCGTAACCAGGATCAAGTTGAGGGCAGTGGCGTACCCAGGGGGGGGGGGGGGGCTACGGGGACATCAGCCACCCCCCCTTTGCGATTTAGCCCCCCTTCGCGATTTCAGCCCCCCCCCTCCTTTTTTCACTTTTTTCCTGTGGTCCCCCTTTGGTTTTACGACACTGCTGAAAAAATTTTCCGGCACGTCCCCAATTGACCAAAATTACACTGAAATTTCAAAAATTTCCCAAAATTTTCTTTCCAGGCTATCTTGCCCCTAATTCATTACTGCTTTAATGTATATATACATGACTATTGACTTATATATATCTGCTAGGATCAAATGCAGTTGGGGGGGGGGAATAGTGGACCTATTTCCATATGTGATTGTTATTAACAAAAGAAAATATAAAATAACGTTAGTAAATGCAAGTATTTATATAATAATAAGCATAAGCAAGACAGAAAATAGATAACACAAGCTTTAAGCAACGAAAAGAAAACTTGCCAAAGAATTGAAAAACACAAAAATATAAACAATACGATAGCATATCCAAATCAATGAAAACAAAAAAAAAGCAAAAAAGAATCAGCAAATGGATAGTTAGAAGAGGGACAGGGAAGGGCCAATATTTGGTCATCTAACGCGCATGAAACTGGACAGATCTACAGAATTTAGTCGTTTACGAAAGATTGACACTGTGGCTGATTCGACGACATTTACAGGTAATGAATTCCAAACTTTTACCACCCGTGAAGAAAAGAAAAACTTGCTGCTCAGCAGTTTACACTTTGGAACTACGAGTTTTAGACAGTGACCACGGATCCAAAAAGAGTGAGAATACGCAAAAAAGTCGTTGAAATCTAAACCACTTTCACCATGCAGTATTTTAAAAACCATCACTAAATCATTCACAAGTCATCGATACTCTAGCGGTTTTAATCCGAGTATTCTAAGACGGTCAGGATACGACAAGTTTGTTAATCCAGGTATTCTTTTAGTGAATTTACGTTGGATTGACTCAACTTTATCGATATCTTGCAAATGATAGGGTGACCATATGACACTGCCGTATTCTGCAATTGGTCTCACGTATGTTTCAAACATTTTGACCAAAAAACGACGTTCACGCGTTTTGAAAGCCTTGTAGACGAGAGATGATATTCTTGAGGCTTTACTAACAAGTTTATCACAATGACTAGAAAATTTTTGATTACTATTCAGCAAAAAGCCCAGAATCATTTACAGTGTGACATACAGGTAACACATGATCTCCGATCATATAATGGCTATGATCTTTGTTTCTGGATAGTTTTGAGCGCGTTATACTATTTTAAGGCATCGTTTAGGCTTAGCTGGAAGGATTCTCTTAGGCTAAGCTGGCAGGATTTTTAATGAAAATTTCGATTTTATAGTACCTAAGCCTGAGCCTAAGCCTGAACCCAAGCCTAAGCCTGATACTAAGCCTAAAGGCCGATTCACACGTTGCGATTTTGCCGCTGCGATTTTGACGCAAAACGCAAGACCGCAGGTGTCGCACACAAAACGCAGCGTCTGAACAAACGTTGCGACTCGCAAACTATTTTGCTGCGTCTTTACTGTTGTAAAAAATATGAGAAACAGCTTTGCTAATATTGTTGAAAGCAACACGTCCGCAGCATCAAAACGCACTAAAATCGCAGGCCGAATTGCAGTCTGGCGGTTAAAACGCTGCGGAAAAATCAAGACGCGATGTCGTTCCGCATTGAAATCGCTGCGTCTGTTCAGACAGTGGCGTATTTAGGGGGGGGGCTGGGTGGGCTGCAGCCCCCCCCCTTAGCGATTTGAGCCCCCCCCTTAGAGGGTCGCAGCCCCCCCCTTTCCCGAAACTTCAAAAGCTGACAAAAGTGTTTCTGATACCTCCACAATTGACAAATTCTACCTTCAAAATTTAAAAAATCTCTAAGTTTTTTCCATTCTGTTGATGTTTTTTCGGCTTAGATACCTTTTTTCTTTGTGCATGCCTATATATATGCCAGGTCTATTATCATATTCAGTGCTAATTGATTAATGTCTCACATGTTTGTATAGTTAGATAGGGTAAAAAATACTACAAAGTATACTATTTTTTGCTTTGCTGCATACATGTTTGTATTTTTTTGCATATACATGATATTTTTTACCATTTTTTTTCACTTTTTGTTAATTTTAATTTTTTGAAGCATCATAACACCGTGCGGCAGTGGCGTAGCCACAAAAAAATTTCGGGAGGGGGTAATTCTAGTTTTTCTTTGGTTCCAAACGTTAAAAATGCATTTAATTGCTATTTTAACGCTAAAAACGACAATTCGCAGCAGGTTTGGCTAATTTATAGTTTCTGTATAATAAAATCAGCCAGAGTTGACCATTTGGAGCTTTTAATAATTTTCTGCTAACGGCAAGTGTGTCCGCGTTGTGTGTCAATTTTCAACCGTAATAATTGTTATACATCGAGTTAGTTCTTGACGACGGATCAGAAAAAGCCACCTGGCAAAAGCATATTGCAACGATAAATCATCGCAAAACCTTAATTTTTGAACGCAGCCACAAAATAGCTTACGATGGCCGACATAGCACAAAAAGATTCACTCCAACTCTTATGTACGCAGCTGGACATTATAAGTTTTTACGCCAAATGGACGTGACTTTTTGTGACCTGTTAGATTACACAGCAACCTAGGCCATAGGCCCTTGGGCCTATTTTTTGATCCATGGGCTTAAATATTAAACGTTTAATATTTAAAAATTATATATTTTTGTTGTGTTGTCTATTTTATGTCAAAAGTGCAGTTGTCAGTGCAATGTAGATGGTTAAAACCTCAAAAAAGCTAAAACTTCTCTGTAACCGCCGCCAGACCCCCGCATTGCTAAATGCTCTGCTAAATCCACCACATTTTTATTTCATGAAAAAGTGTAGTTTTCATTGCAATGTGTCGATGGTTAAAACCTCAAAAAAGCTAAATTTCTGGGGGCTGCCGCCCCCAGACCCCCGCATTAAATGCTAGCTGTAGATCCACTACATTTCTTTATTTCATGTAAAAAGTGCAATTTTCAATGCAATTTCATGGTTAAAATCAAAGCTTCAACTTTGGGGGCTGCCGCCCCCCACCCGGAATGAAGTGCTGTGTGCAGATTCACTATTGTAGTTTATCGATGGTTACAGTCAAAACTCAAAAAAGGTCCGCGTGTTGCCGACTCCGCCCTACCCCTTTTGAGCGGCGGTGGCTCACCGTTTCACCGCACCCCCCCCCCCCGGTCTCAGCCCCCCCCTTTGCGAAATCCTTGATACGCCAGTACGCCACTGTGTTCAGACAGTGCGTTTTGCCGCAGCGACGAAACGCTGCGGCTACCATGTGAAGTTGCAATACACTTCGGTCAGTAATAAACCGTTCTGAAATACATCATCTTTGTCGCCAGTTCAGAATTTGTACCATTCTGTTACATAAGTACCACAATTCGTACTAATTTATGCGATGATAATAAATTCACTAAAAAGTTGCTGTTAACTTCAGGCTTTGAGCCATGTACAGCATAGGAAGTAATGCATTAATAAATTTACTCAAATAAACTTTTTTAAATTCATGAACTTCGCAATTTTTTTACTACATTGGGTAATTAAATAAATAATATTGAAACCAGCATACATTTATAAGTGTTATTCATTCGATTTTGACAAATTGTAATGTTGCGATGTGTAGGTACTGGCTCATCCAACCAATTTTTCAAATGTTTTTTTCTTCAAGCCACAACTCGAAAAAAGCTTTCAACTTTTTTGTGTAATTTCGTTACGTTTTTGTCATACTACAAATATCCACAGCTAGTTTTTTATTTGAAAATAAATAGGAAAGCTTACTGGTTGTGATAAAACGAAGATCTAGTAATATAAAATTTTTAATATGAGATCCTGTAATGTGTGCGGTTTGGTTATTGTGAATCGGATAGATTTTGTGAATTTGTACTCCTCGTACAAATTAGTACAAAATGTGGTAATCGTGGACAAAAATACAAATTCTGAGCTATCAAAAAAGCATATTTCAAAATTTGTACTGACAAAATGTCTGCCAACTTCACGCACGTGGCAAAATCGCAGTAAAATCGCAGCGTGTGAATCGGCCTTAAGCCCTAAGCCTAAGGCCCGGTTCATAGTTGTCCGTAAGGGCTGCCCGTGTCCGAGTCCTCGTTCCGCGTTCCGCAAGAGTAGTTTGATTCACAGTTGTCCGGATGTCCGTAAGAAAGTGTCCGTGAGTGTCCGCAAGGGCTGTCCGGATGTCCGGAAGTGAAGTTGAATTCAGTTCAACTTTTGTCCGTGGCCGTAAAGGCCGATTCACACGGTGCAATTTTACTGCGATTTTGTAGCAGCGTTTTTGCCGCTGCGGCTAAACGCAGCTTGCCGCACGCAAAACGCACTGTCTGAACAGACGCAGCGTTTTTAGTGCGGAATGCCTGCTTCTTAATTTTGCCGCAGCGTTTTAAACGCCAGACTGCAATTCGACCTGCGATTTCACTGCGTCTTGAAGCTGCGGATGTGTAGGTTTAAACAATTTTCGCTGAGCAATTTGTCATTTTTTGAAAGAGTCAGACGCAGCAAACTGGCATGGGAGACGCACTGATGCCGCAAACTTTGTTCAGATGGTGCGTTTTACTTGCGACACCCTGCGGCTTGCGTTTTGCGTCAAAATCGCAGCGGCAAAAACGCACCGTGTGAATCGGCCTTAAGCAGTTAGCCAATCAGATTGTAGCCTTTATATTTCACGTGTACGTGCGTGCACATTAAATTCCTCCACGCATAGTAAAATAGTGGGCAATTTGGTGTAATTTTCGCTTAACAGCTTGCTTTTCATGTGTGTAGAACGTTTTATTGATTTTTCAAAACTTGCGTTCACACACTCGCCTGCTGCGCAGAAAAGGTGTTGGTGTTATTTTATATGCATACACATTGTCCGGTAGAGTGTCCGTAGCAGTATGAATTAATGCTGCTGACGGACACGGACACGGACAAATGTTACGGACAACCTTCCGGACACGGACACGGACTCGGACACGGACAACTACGGACAGTTCCGCATTACTATGAACTAGGCTTAAAGCCCAGTTCATAGTTGTCCGTAAGGGGCTGTCCGTGTCCGAGTCCGTGTCCGTGTCCGTAAGAGTAGTTTGATTCACAGTTGTCCGGATGTCCGTAAGAAATTGTCCGTGAGTGTCCGTAAGGGCTGTCCGCAATGCCGGAAGGTAAGTTGATTTCAGTTCAACTTTTGTCCGTGTCCGTAGGGAAGTAGCCAATCAGATTTTATAGTAAGGAATCAGCCTTTATAGTCACGTGTATGTGCGTGCACATAGATTTCCCCCCCTCGCGCATAGTAAAATAATGTGAAATTTGTCGTAATTTCAGCTAAACAGCTTGCTTTTTATGAGTGCAGAACGTTTTTATAGATTTTTTAAAACTTGCGTTCACACACTCGTCTGCTACACAGCAAAGATGTTGGTGTTATTTTATATGCATACACATTGTCCGTAGAGTGTCCGTAGCAGTATGAATTAATGCTGCTGACGGACACGGACTCGGACAAATGTGACGAACAACCTTCCGGACACGGACACGGACTCGGACAACTACGGACAGTTCCGCACTACTATGAATCTTAGGCTTAAGCCTAAGTCCAAGCCTAAATTAAGGCCAGGTTCAATCAATTTGGTCAAAAATTAGACCTTCTGGCGAATTCGGCCAAATTTTCAACTTTTTCTGGCCCAGCGGACTTCCACCAGAGGGCACAGCTATAAGTTAGGCCGTGTTTACAGTGAGTTTTTCGAGTTTCCCGGCATTTTTCAGCTGCCCCAGCAGTGGAAGCTGGAGCAGCTGGAAAAACTGGAGCAGCTGAAAAAAAGCGGATAAGTATGGCGGTCGAGACTAGCTGCTCCCTTCGCCATGACAACACTGCAATTCCAGCTTTTTTCAGCTGCTCCAGCTTTTTTCCAGCTGCTCCAGCTTTTTTCCAGCTGCTCGAGCAGCTGAAAAAATGCCGAAACGTCGAAAAAAAGCTCAATGTAAACACGGCCTAAGTGGCATCGCTGCAAACGACTGTAGAAATATTTTTTAAGGTTCAGAATTGTATCCGTGTGAAACTCCCTAAGGATGACATCGTGAGTAGTCCTTCAGTCAAAACTATCAAGACGAAGTACCCAACTGAAAAATATATGACCTATGTTTTTATTAGTTTGTACTAAAATCGAATATAGTACGATATTTTTTTTAGATTACAATATGCGTCTGAATTTTTGTTTTCTGAGCTTTTTCAGTAGTTTTTACATTTTTTTGTACCAGGGTGTACACTTCACAGGACGGATTTATTGTTCAAAATGGGTTTAAAAACTGTTCAAAACCAGTTCAAAAATTTTTCAACCTGGATTTGAACAAGCAACTTTGGACTAGTTTTGAATGTTTTTAGACGTTTTTTTGAATATTTTTGAACTGGTTCTGAACGTTTTTAAACTAATTTTGGACTCGTTCAAAACGAGTCTAAAAACGAGTCCAAAACATTTGCAGCGCAAGTTTGAATGAAATTTGAACTCGTTTTGAACGAAATTTGAACTAGTTTTAAACTAGTTTTGGACGCGTTTTAGACATACGCTGAATAATTTTGAACTCGTTTTGGATTGGTTTTGAACGGGTTTTGAATGTTTTTTAAACTCGTTTTGACGTTTCGTTTCTCAGCGTTCGCCTGCACGCAGGAATTTTGAACTCGTTTTGAACGCGTTTCAAACTTAATTTGAACGTTTTCGTAGCATTTACTGGCGCACCCTGGGACCTCCTTCGGTTCTACCGTATACAGTGCTCGTTTTCTAGTTTCTGCTGTTTTCAATTTTTTTCATTTAGGTATGTTTGGTGCTGTTACATGTTACATGACTCCGATTAGGATCAGTCCATCGCTCACCCAGAAACGCCTCTACATATATACCAGAACTACATATTATTTCCTAAGATTTCCTTAGCAAATTGTATATAAGAGGTCAAGATTTCCTGTGACACCGGTAATAACTTATATAAACATTACCGATATGTAATAACTTAATAATATACGAATACGCACTACGCACTCGCAGTTAATAACTTACAACTACAGTAATATAATATATAAATATCTCAGGTGGGGGAAAAAACATGACGTAAAATTGGGATAAACATGAACTGTGGCTAGCGCACATACATACTAAAGTCTGACCAAAAAAAGGTTGAGTCACTGAATGTTTTGCTTGTTGCATAAAAAAATGGTAATAGATAGCCCCAAAGAAGTATATATATTCTAATTTTTTAACATAATAAAAATTTTTCCCTGTGCATTTAAACTTGTTATTTTTTAAACCAAATTGTGTTTTTAACAATTCTACTCAGAAACAGCTATGTTTTTTTGCTGAAATGTGTAAAATTAGAAAATAACAAGTTTAAATGCACAGAGAGCTTTAATTATGTTAGAAATTTAATAAAATAAGTTAAACAAAAAGAAATAAAAGAAAAAAGACAACTACCTGTTGGGTACCTGTTTGCCGAGCCTTGACCATCTCGCGGCGACGCGCAAAATCCCCTTTATAAACTATGAACATTACTGATTACACCGTGTCGGTGGAGTGACCACTACTGCTATAACTGTATTAAAACTTGAAATTGTGTTAAAAATTATTTTATTCATACATTAAATAGCACTTTGTCAAAAATAGCATAATTTATGCTAAAATAATTGCTCAATTAAATTTTTTTGAAAAAAAATTCCCTCTTTTTAGCCGAGTTGAGGTAGTTGAACTATTATCGACTGAAAATTGCTGATTAAGTGCAGATTAACATTTAAAAATATGTTGTAATCAAAATTTAAGCGTTATTTGTAATCAATTTTGTGCAGTCAGGCACTAAAAGAGAGTTGGTGCAACTTTTTGGGAAATGACCAATGGTCAGTCACCAGTGAAAAAAGTGAACCGTTTTTGAAATTAAGCAGTAGTAGCAATTCTTGCAGCTTCAAATAGGCTAAATTACAAGATTCATATTTACAACCTGTGAAAAAAATCTCGATTTTGCCCCCCTAGTGGTCAAGTGGTCAGTTTACCGCGTGTATTAAATTCAGCTACAGTACAATACAGTAAAATAAGGAGTCGGAACAAATAGCCCCGCGTATATTTGCCATACTATGGACTGGAAAACTGGACTGTGAAAGTCTTCAAGAATTGTTTTCAGTAACAAAAAATGCACCTCTCTTCGAAAGTTAAAAAATATAGTGGGGAGATTGAGTGGAAATTGAGAGGACACAAACAGAGCCCCATTTGGAAAGCTGGGAAATAAATCTAAAATATATTATGAATGTTATATTGTGAATTTGGTAGTCGTACAGTAGAATTTTTTGTCAGAGCTGACATATTGGACGGTTTTCAAAATTAAATTTTAGTAACTAAAAAAAATTATACGCAGCACACCGGATTTAATTCGGTGTCGCGAGGCGGGGAAAAGGCCTAGATGGTGGCCGCAAATTTCCAGGGAAATTGGTTGGGTATTGCCCGAGATATGAAAAATCGCCTCCCACAAACACGGATTTTTCCGTCTTTCCTCCGGCGCTCATAATTCAAAAAAATCCTTTTCTTGTCGAGGGGGATTTTCCTTGTTTAACATTCGTTTGGTTGACAGGTAGAGTTAATATAAGATTTCGGTTGGCATTTGGCGTTTTTTGACTCTGCTGGGAGGGGGGAAACCTCTTTTTGGTCTTCGAATAACGGCTGTCACAAATAAACTCAGCCGACTTTTGAGATGCTCACGCAAACAGAGACCAAGTCTAATCTCTTGCATGCATGGTAGTGTAGTGGGGTTCGTAGTGCATTACCTCCCTTTTGGAGTCAATTGGTGTCACTGTAGGGTCTGGAAAGGGGGTCTGATATTTGCGTGCAGGAGGGCGGAGGGGTGGAGCCTGACGGGTACTGCAGAGTTGAACGGTTATAAATGGGGAGGTCTGTCGTTTTTTTACTCGGCCGAATATGAAACCTTTTGATACTGTGCATTTTCCAGTGTGCTGATCTAGTTTTTACTGTCCGATTTACCTATTAGCAATCACTGAACGCTCGAAGAAAAAATATTTTTCATGATTTTCTGACGCAATGTAGAACGCTTTTATGGGATAACCTCTCGTTCTGTATGTATTCGCATCTTATATATAATTACATACAGGGGATACATATAAGACATACATGTAGTAAGGTAGGGGCTGTCAGTTGTATACACTCGGCTCCGCTCGGTGTGTATGTACTGTTCCACTTTGCAGGCCTCTGCAAAGTGCCAAAATAGTTAATTGGAGGGAATTTTTGAATTTTGTTAAGTTTTGTTGAAAAAAAACTGTGAAAAAAGGCTAGTGTGAACAGGTAGTATAACGTCGTTTTTTGGAGAATTTACACGAAAGATCGGGAGTGGGGTGTCCTCAATACGATGCAAATCTACTGAATTTAACGTATGATTTGATAATCTAAATAAATTGAGACTGCAAACAACAATGACGTTGCGGAAACAACTTGCCGGTAATAAAGTTTTGTCACCGCAGCCCGGCAAACTGTACGAATTGCGAGGGGACTTCCATCTGCGGGTTTCAAGGACTGTCTGCCCGTTTACCAACTAGTATTCCACTGCAGCAATTAAAGATTTTCTCAAATTGGGCGGAACATCTTGACGATTTTCCTTTTCGGGACCCATGAAAAAGTGTCATCATGACCATGCAGCAGAAACGCCTAATTTAACAACAAAATATCGGGTCACTCATAGCATTCCCAGTACTGCTGAAAATCAAGGAAAGTTAATATCTAGCTGTCTCATAGTACATTTGGCTCATGGGCCTCAGTCAAGAGGGTTCGAGTTAAGAGACGGTTCGAGTTAATCGAGAATGGCCTACAAAAGCTTTATAAGAACCTGGTTTTGTAGGGAGGCACCTATGGTTAAAAACCGTCATCGTTTATCTCAGCCTAATCAAGAATGCGTAGTGTCGATTCGCTCTTCATAAGGGGAGGGATGGGACGCCTCCCCGCCACCCCACTATTGGGCACGAGAGGTTGCGCTCGCTCCTGTTCTTGAATTTTCGGGCGGGGCAACCCAGCCGTGAGGATAAGGGCGCGGCACGTCCGGTCGACGGTAGGCGCAGTATTCAGTAGTAACAAAAACATGACGACGTTTGAGCACTTCTAAATAGAAAACAATTAGAGTACTATAATGCTCGAACCGAGAGGGGTAGTATATAGATCAATCAGTAATAATAATAGTAATGCTAATGTAAAGAAGTCAGTAACCTAAGAATAGTTGATATAAAATTAATTCAGTGTGTGAATAAATAAATATAGTGCTCAGAAAGAGCAAAACAGAAAAGACCAAACTAAGAACAGGTATGGAAAATAAACGTGAATTTGGTAATCAAAATCAATGCAAAAGTCTGGAAAACGGAACAAGAAGAACAAGATGGTCAGTAAGGTGGCGGTCCAGAAAAATGTAGTAGTCAGTGATGTAAGGACAAGGACAGGATAAAATAAAGAAAAAGAAAAATGAAAACTTGATTGGAGATTTAAACCTAAAATGGTGATAGGAAGCAGCGCAAAAACGACAGTGAATATCGGTGGGGAACGTGGAGAAAACTAAAAAAATTTGGTTAAGGCCACAGGAGAAATGAAGTGAAAAGTTTAGAGAATATAAAAATAAAAAGAAAAATGCCTGAAGCAGTTGGAAAGACCAGATGAGAAAGTAAATGAAAACTAGAAGCTCGATTTGAAAAACGCAAACTTCAAGATTCTTGAAATAAAAATATTGATAAGAGTACTATTATGTAAGCTACGCTTAATTCAGCTTGGATAACATTTCGTTTTCGTTTTCGCTTTCGTTTTTGCTTTTGTTAATTCGTTTCGTTTCGTTTTTTTCGTTTTTCGCTCGTTGTGTAATTTGGCAGCGGTAGGCGTCTCGATGTCTGTAAAGTTTAGTATGTAGTTTGAGTATGGAGAGCGCAAAATATGAAAAGTAATACTCAGGGCAGTAGAAAGAGACACTACTCATCCATTAAAAACCAAGGGGTCAGATTAGACTTTAATACGGTTGCAGTAGAAATGATTTGAGTTTTTCGTGTATTCGTTTTTTCGTCTTTCGCTTTCGATTTCGTTTTTAGTTTGGTTTTAGTTCAACTGAGTTCAATTGAAAGCGAAGCTGTACATATAGAAAGGCAAAATACTGTCTCTTAAGTTACGTTTAAAAAAGGATGAAAATAAAGAAAACTTAATCAGTGATGGAATGATGAAATGTCCAGAATAAAGAAAAGGGAAATTGGTAACATTGTGAAAAAGCCTGAAAAACAAGAAAAATTGTCTAACAGATACAACTTAGTAATAAAGTGAGGCACTAAAGGTTACCGTGAATGCCGTTTCTCTTTGGTAAGAAAATAGAAAAATGTGGTGCCAGAAATAACGGACGGCAAAATTACAACAAACCTGGTTCAAATACGTATTACGAAAAACGAAAAATACACTTTTCAAGAATACTAATATAGATACACCGGAAAACCTCATCGAAATTTGGCTTAGCAAACGAAACCACCTCCTTTCGGCTCGTTATAATTGTTCAAGAAAACCAAAGAAACAACTGGGCAAAATCAATACGACATAAACAGGAAAAAGGAACTTTTAAAAAAAGAAACAAGATTAAAAAAACTCGTGAGTGTGCTTAGAAGTTTGGAATTGCTCGAACTTAACTCTAAAATAATCTCAAGAATCGTACAACAAAAGTCACGAAAAACTCACCTAACGTGCCCAAGAACTCGACTAACTTTAAAAAAGTTTAATCTTCTATCGACTTGCGACTGAAAATTGTCGGGCGGAGCCGATCAAAACTCTTGCCCCTAAATTTAAACCTTAACAAAACGAAGAAACGGATTACCTACCTAAATTTCCTAACTATAAAACTTAGACATTTCTCTCCCTTACCCAGCGCCAACACCTGAGCCTACAGTCTCAAGAGAGGAAGGTGAATCTGCCGCATTAACATGCTCCAAGTCTACCTCACCGGGCAAAACAAAAAAACGTTCGTTTCGGATGAAAAATTTGTTTATCTATCCGAAACACGCTCAGCGGCTATGACTCTTGCTCTCCGCGTCCCACGCCGTTTCACTCGCACCCCTGTGATAAAACAAATATTTTTCCTAATAAACGTATAAGGAAAGTGACCGCTACGTTGTTTCTGCTCCGTACTATCAAAAAGGATATACCTAGAAGACACACGCCCCCTTTCTCCATCTAATTCTCGCTTTGACACGGGGAAAGAGAAAAGCACGGGGATACCAGAAAAATGACTATATCTTTACAACTTTAATTCTCATTGATACTCCTCATAGAGAGACAGAAACTCAGTTCCTATCTAGTTTTTTCCCACGCGACAAAACCACACCTGCAGGTAATTTTAAGAACAAAACGCGGTATTCCTTCCCTCAAAATGGGCTTCTGACTGATTCCTTCCCAACAAAAAATATAAAACCCCCGATCAGCCAAAGCCCCCAATCTACCTCTACCCTCAAAATATGCTCATTCCTTTTTAAAAATCAGCGAAATATTGGTGTTGAGCTTTTGCCGGAAAACCCTTTGAAATACGGAAAAGACGATTTTTTCGACTAATGATCCGGGAGTCCCCCTATACCCCCAAACCAGGTGGGTGCCAAAATTGAACGCTCTTTCGAATAAGCTAGGTTAGAAGTTTGTAGAATGTAAGTCTTAGCTGGAAATCTAAACTTTGTCCAAAAAAGAGAGCGCATCTCGTAGATAGGAATCAGTGGACCCGGGAAGACCGGGAGGACCTCAAGGTGGGCGCAGGGCCCAGGTCGGGGGGCTAATCGCCACCGACGCGGCAAGTCCGGGAGCAGGGGCGGCGGCGATCGGCGTGGCCGAGGCGGGCACGGCCCGCGCGCGTCCACCCCTAGGCGCCAAACTCAAACACAAACTCAATAAACAATTTAAGGAGACAAATAAATCTCTCAGGGGGGGGGCACGCGGGACAGTTCAAAACGGTTTCCCAGGGAGATCAGATTCACAGAGGGGACACCAGAACAAAATGAGAAAGAAGATCTTCTGTACCCGAAAGCTGCAGCGAATGTTCTACGGTCTGTCCAGTTAGATTCATAAATTTCCTCTATTAGACAGAGGCGCGCGACGCGGGGTAGATGGGGCTCGGTAAGGATGGGGTTCTTTTTTTATTAAAATTTTAGAAGCAAAAGAGTCGACCCCCCCTCCCTCGCGAACTACAGTTGCACATGTATCCTGAAAAGGCGAAGTAGTATAGGAAACCGGTAAAAATAGAGTTAGAGCAAAATTTGCCTGAAAAAATTTTAAAAAAAATTACGAAAATGTAGCAGAACTATGTGGAACAGCTAGGCAGAAAAAGGAAAATATGGAAATGCTGCTATATACTTATCGAAATTGCTGAAACAAATTTTAAATATAAGGAAAAGTTTTCGCTCTTCGCCCCGGAGAAAACATTAATTTTTGTGCAATAATGGACGAAGCACATTATTATATACATGAATATATATAAATGCATTATGAAATTAAAAAAACAAAATGAAGAGAAAATAGAAAGTATTCATCAATTGTATATAGTCTTTAAAACATGAAATAAGTTATATAATAAGTATATATATATATATATATATTTATATATATACATTATTATATATATATAAAAATTCTTATTTCATGTTTTTAAAGGAGTTTATACAATTGATGAATACTTTCTCATTCTCTGTCATTTTGTTTGATCGTTTAAACCCAGTAATGCATTTATATATATTCATGTATATAATAATGGTGCGTTCGTGTCCATTATGTGCACAAAAAATTAATGTGTCCTATTCTGCGGGGCACACAGGAGACAAAAAACTTTTCCTTTTTATTGTAAAATTTGTTTCAGTAAACAATTAGAATAAGTATATATAAGCAGCATTTCCATCATTTTTCCGTTCTTTTTCCGCCTAACTGTTCCACATAGTGCTGCTACATTTCGTAATTTTTTTAAAATTTTTCAGGCAAATTTTGCTCTAACTCTAATTTTTTACCGGTTCTCCTGATCACTAACTTCGCCTTTTCTGCAGGATACATGTGCACGGGTCTTGGGTCTGGTAACCATTCGGCGAGGGAGGGGGGGGTGGGAACTATTTTTGCTTATAAAATTTTAATAAAAATATAGAACCCCATCGTTAGCCAAGCCCCCAATCTAATCCCTAGCCCCCAAAATACGAGTCGCGTCGCCCCTTTTAATAAAAATCTAGAGTGAAATTTATGAAGCTAACTGGACCAGACTGATAGAAGCGTTGCAGCACATTCAGTTTCAGTACAGAAGTCTTGTCTTGTTCTGGTGTCACATCTTGTTCCCCCTGAAATCCTGTCTCCCGGACAAGATTTCCTGAAAATCTTGTCCTCCCGGTCCCGGACATGATATATATCATGGCCCCCCTCAAGAAATCTTATCCTTGTCTCCCTTACAACTTGCTTAGAAACTCTTGTCCCCCATTCAAAAAGTTTTGTTCCGCTTTCCTGCCAGTTTGTTGAAACTGCGGGGTCGACCCAGGGGTAGACGCGGGTCGTGGCCCGTGGGCACCCTCGGCACGCCCGAATCAGCACCGCCCTGCTCCCGGACTGCCCGGGTGTAGTGGACGATCTAGCCCCCCGACCTGGGCCTGCGCCCAACCTTGAGGGTCCTCCGGTCTTTCCCGGGTCCACTGATTGCCTATCTACTTGAATGCGCTCGCTTCTTTGGACAAAGTTTGATTTCCAGCTAAAGCTTACATTCTACAAACTTCTAACCTAGCTTATTCGAAAGAGCGTTCAATTTTGACCACCCTGGTTTTGGGGGATATAGGGGGACTCCGGATCATTAGTCGAAAAAATGCCGTTTTTCCGACTTATTCCACCCCAAAGGGTTTCAAGTTCAACACCAATAATTTCACTGATTTTTATTAAAAGGAATGACAGCTATTTTGAGGGCTAGAGATCAGATTGGGGGCTTGGCTGACGATGGGGGTTCTATATTTTTATTAAAGGATGGGGTCGGAAGCCATTGAAAGGATGGGCCAAAATAATTCCCCCCGCCGAATTTTGATTCTTAAAATTACCTGCAGGCTGCAAAAAAGTTAGGTATTATAGTCAGAGTGGGAAAAAACATAAATAGGGAACTAAGGTTATATCTCTCGTCCTGCATGAGATATCAATGAGAATTAAAGTTGTAAAGATAGCTAGTCATCTGCACACTGTAAACACTGTTCCAGCTACCACTGTAATTTACGCTATAGCAGATTTAGCCCATGTTCTTTTCCCCGCAAAACGGGGGAAAAACATAAGGGTGGAGAAAAAACATAGTCTAAAATATTGTGTTTTTCGTGGCTATAACATAATAGTACAACAGAAACAACATCACAGTCACTTTTAACCTTATTACGTTTATTGCAAGAAAAATAGTTGGTCAAATTCTATCACTTGCCAGGGGTGCCCAAATGAAACAGCATACACAACGCGAACCAAGCAACCGTAGTAGACCACTGAGCACTGTTTCGGATAATAAACAATAGTTTTTAGTCAAAACAACGTTTTTTTTGTTTTGCCCATAAGGTGGTCGAGCACATGTTAATGCACAGATTCACCTCTTCCTCCTTGAGCTGCTAAACTAGGCTACGGGTGTTAGCACGTAAGGGAGGGAATGTCCTAAAAAAATTTTATAGTTCAGAAATTTAGGTGAGGTAATCCGTTTCTTCGTTTTGATTTAAGGTTTAAATTTAGGGCAAGGTTTGATCGCTTACTTCCGATCCCGCCCGAAAGCGGGGTACAGTCGCAAGTCAATCAGAAGATTAAAATTTAATTTTAAAGTTAGGTCGTTCTTGGGCCAGCTTATGGTGAGTCTTCACTAACTTTTGTTGTACGATTCTTGAATTAAATTTTTGAGGTAAGATTGTCGAGCAACTTTCGGACTTCCTGAGCCAAACCAAACTTGCACTCAGCCAAGGTTGTTTTTAATCTTGTTTCATCTTCCTTTTTTCCAAACCGTGTGTTGTGCCATGTTTCCTGGGTAATAGTCGTATTGAATTTTAGCCACAGTTGTTTACTTGGCTTTCTTGAACAATTATAACGAGCCGAAAGGAGTAGTTTTACTGTGGTTGCTGAGCCAAATTTCGATGAGTTTTTCACCGGTGTTCTACCTTGAGTCCTGTCTTGAAAGTGTATTTTCGTTTCGTAATGAGCCACGTATTTGAACCAGGTTTGTTGTAATTGTTGAGGCATTGCCGCGATTTCTGATTCAAATTTCTATGGCCTTTGCGCCACATTTTTCTATTTCTTACCAAATCAAAACGGTATTCACCGGTAAAGCATTTGATCCATCACTTATTCCCAATTATTAATGTTACTAGAGCAATTTTTTCTTGTTTTCAGGCTTTTTCACAATGTTGACCAATTTTCCTTTTCTTTTATTCTGGACATTTCCATAATTCCATCACTGATTAATTTTTCTTTATTTTCATCCTTTTTAAACATAACTTGGGGACATGTTTCTTTCTATATGTACAGCTACGCTTTAATTTCAGTTGAACTAAATTGAACGAAAACGAAATGAAAACGAAAACGAAAGCGAAAACGAAAACGAAATGCACGAAACTCAAATAATTTCTATTGCAACCCAAAAGTTGTAAGCCTACCCACTTGATTTGATTAGTTTTTAATGGATGAGTGCGCCTGTCTCTTTCTGCTGCCCTGAGTATTGCTTTGGTATTCATGTTTGCCGCTCTCATTCTCAAACTCATACTAAACTTTAAAGAAGCATACCGCCATAAACCTGACAGCTGAGACCGCCTCAGCTGCCAAATTACACAACGAGCGAAAACGAAAACGAAGCAAAGAGCGAAAACGAAACGAATTTGAACGAAAGCAAAAACGAAAGCGAAAACGAAAACGAAATGTTTATCAACTGAAATTAAAGCGTAGCTGTACATAATAGTACTCTTATCAATATTTTTATTTCAAGAATCTTGAAGTTTGCGTTTTTCAATCAAGCTTCTAGTTTTCATTTTACTTTCTCATGCTGGTCTTTTCAACTGCTTCGCGTTTCTTTTTTATTTTTATATTCTCTAAACATTTTCACTTTAGATTTTTCATATCACCTGTTAACCAAATTTTTTTAGGTTTCTCCACGTTCACCGATTTCATTGTCTTGTTTTGTGCACTGCTTCGTATTGTTGCCCGTTTCAGTTTTGTTTTTTTAAATCTCCAATCAATAAAATTTCATTTTCCTGTTTTTCTTTATTTTTTCAGATCCTTGTCTTTCTTTACATCATTGACTGATTCTACATTTTTCTGGACAAGTTTTCACTACTGACCAATGTTTGCTTCTTCGTGTTCGTTTTCCAGACTTTTGCATTGATTTTGATTACCAAATTCACGTTTATTTTCCATACCTGTTCTTAGTTTGGACTTTTCTGTTTCCTTTTCTGAGCACTATATTTATTATTCACACACTGAATTAATTTTAAATAATTTTTTATAGACTATCTTAGGAATACTGACTTATATTAGCATTACTATTATTATTACTGATTGATCTATATACTACCCTCTCGGTTCAAGCATTTATATACTGTAATTGTTTTTTCTTTCAAAGTGCTCAAACGTCGTCATGTTTTTGTTACTACTGAATACCGCCTCAGTACTGACCGAAGCACGTCCAGATCAGCCCTTATCCTCGCGGCTGGTTACCCACCCAAAAATACAAGAACAAGTAACACCGACGAGCGCAACCTCTCGTGCCCAATCATAGGTCGGCAGGGAGGCGTCCCATCCCTCCCTTATAAGAACGAGATAACACTACGCATTCTTGATTAGGCTGAGTAAACGAATAAACATTTTTAACCATAGGTGCTTTCCCTACAAAACCGGTTCTTATAAACTTTGTGGACGCATTTCATGCGATTCGTTGACAACCCATAGAGGTCCCTTAACTCGAACCGACTCTTGAACTGAACATGAGTACAGCCAAAGCCAATGTACTATAAACAGCTAGATTTAACTTTCCTTGATTTGTAGCAGTACTGGGAATGCTCCTGAGTAGACCGATACTGTGTTGTTAAATTAAGCATGCTCATGGTCATGATGACAGCTGATGGCTCCCAAAAAGGAAAAATCATCAAGATGTTCCACCAATTTGAGAAATCTTTAATTGCTGAGTGGATATAGTTGGTAAACGGGCAGACAGTACTTGAACCCGCAGATGGAGGTGTCCTCGCAAAATTCGTACAGCATTTGCCGGCTCCGGTGACAAAACTTTATTACCGTGTTTCGCAACGTCATTGTGTTTGCAGTCTCAATTTATTTAGATTATCAAATCATCGTTAAATTCAGTAGTTGCATCGTATTGAACATCCGACTCCCATCTTTTCACTGTAAATTTTCCAAAAAACAACGTTATACGACCGTTCAGCACCTCAAATTAGCCTTTTCCACAGTTTTTCAACAAAACTGACAAAATTCAAAAATTTGGTCAAATTGACTATTTTGGCACTTTGCCAAGGCTGCCAAAGTGGAACAGTGTATACACACCAAGCGGACCAAAATATATCAACTGACAGCCCCACTCCTACATGTATGTATTATATGTATCCCCTGTATGTATTATATAAGATGCAATAGAAATACAGAACGAGAGGTTATCCATAAAAGCGTTATACATTGAGAAAATCATGAAAAAATATTTTTTCAACGATATCACGGGAGGGTGCACCAGTTCTGGCTAATAGGTAAATCGGACAGTAAAACTAATAGCACACTGAAATGCACAGTATAGAGGTTGATATTCGCATAAAAAACGACAGACCTCCATCTTTAACCGTTAGAGCTGTAGTGCCCGTAGGTAGCCTACCACCCTATCACGCAAATTACGTTCTAGACCCCCTTACCAGGCCTACAGTGACACAATTGACTCCAAAAGGAATGATGCACTACAACCCCACTACACTACCATGCATGCAAGAGATTAGACTTGGTCTGTTTGCGTGACATCTCAAAAGTCGGCTAGAGTTTATTTGTGACAGCCGTTATTCGAAGACCAAAAAAGAGGTTTCCCCCCTCCCAGCAGAGTCAAAAAACGCCAAATGCCAAGAACAAAATCTTTATATTGACTCTGCTGTCGACCAAAACAAATGTAAAAACATAAAAAAGTGCCTCGACAAGAAGGATTTTTTGAATTATGGCGCCGGAAAGAAAGACGGAAAAATCCGTGTTTGTGGGAGGCGATTTTTCATATCTCGGGTAATACCCAACCGATTTGCCTGAAATTCGGCCAGCATGTAGCCGTCTCTCAGGCAAGTACACACACCGAATTAAAATCAGTTTGCTTGTATACTTTTTTAGTTACTAAAAAATTTAATTTTGAAAACCTGCAATGTGGTCACTCTGACGAAAAAGTTACTGTACGCCTACCAAATTCACAAGTAACATTCATAATATATTGTAGATTTATGTCCAGCAGACGAACTTCCAAATGAGCTATTGATGTCCACTCAATGTCCACTCAGTGTCCACTTATGTATTAACTGTCGAAGAAAAAGTGCTTTTTTTGTTACTAAAACAATTCTTGAATACTTTCACGGTCCAGTTTTCCAGTCATAGTATGGAAAATAACGCGGGCTATTTGTTCCGACTCCTTATTTTACTGTATTGTACTGTAGCTGAATTTAATACACGCGGTAAACTGACCACTTGACCACTAGGGGGGCAAAACGAGATTTTTTTCACAGGTTGTAAATATGAATCTTGTAATTTAGCCTATTTGAAGCTGCAAGAATTGCTACTACTGCTTAATTTCAAAAACGGTTCACTTTTTTCACTGGTGACTGACCATTGGTCATTTCCCAAAAAGTTGCACCAACTGTCTTTAGTGCCTGACTGCACAAAACTGATTACAAATAACGCTTAAATTTTGATTACAACATATTTTTAAAATGTTAATCTGCACTTAATCAGCAATTTTCAGTCGATAATAGTTCAACTACCTCAATTTTAACTCACTGCAAAATAGAGGGAATTTTCAAAAAGATTTAATTGAGCAATATTTTAGCATAAATTATGCTATTTTTGACTAAAAGTGCTATTTAATGTATGAATAAATAATTTTTAACACAATTTCAAGTTTTAATACAGTTATAGCAGTAGTGGTCACTCCACCAATATTACACAGTGTACTCAGTAATGTTCATAGTTTATAAAGGGGATTTTGCGCGTCGCCGCTGCGTCAGGATAGCCGAGTGGTCAGAGGCGCTGCTCGCCAACGGATGGGTCGACGGTTCGATCCCCGACGGGTAACGTTGTTTTTCTTTATTTCTTTTTTTTTGTTTAACTTATTTTATTAAATTTCTAACATAATTAAAGCTCTCTGTGCATTTAAACTTGTTATTTTCTAATTTTACACATCTATTTCAGCAGAAAACATAGCTGCAATGTTTCTGAGTAGAATTGTTAAAAACACAATTTGGTTTAAAAAATAACAAGTTTAAATGCACAGAAAACTTTAATTATGTTAGAAAATTAGAATATATATACTTCGTTGGGGCTATCTCTTACCATTTTTATGCAACAAGCAAAACATTAAGTGACTCAACCTTTTTTGGTCAGACTTTAGTATGTATGTGCGCTCAGCCACAGTTCATGTTTATCCCAATTTTACGTCATGTTTTTTCCCCACCCTGACTATATATATTATATTACTGTAGTTGTAAGTTATTAACTGCGAGTGCGTAGTGCGTATTACTGTATATTATTAAGTTATTACATATCTGTAATCTGTATATAAGTTATTACCGGTGTCACAGGAAATCTTGACCTCTTATATACAATTTGCTAAGGAAATCTTAGGAAATAATATGTAGTTCTGGTATATATGTAGAGGCGTTTCTGGGTGAGCGATGGACTGATCCTAATCGGAGTCATGTAACATGTAACAGCACAAAACATACCTAAATGAAAAAAATTGAAAACGGCAGAAACTAGAAAACGAGCACTGTATACGGTAGAACCGAAGGAGGTCCCAGGGTGCGCCAGTAAATGCTACGAAAACGTTCAAATTTAGTTTAAAACGCGTTCAAAACGAGTTCAAAATTCCTGCGTGCAGGCGAACGCTGAGAAACGAAACGTCAAAACGAGTTTAAAAAACATTCAAAACCCGTTCAAAACCAATCCAAAACGAGTTCAAAATTATTCAGCGTATGTCTAAAACGCGTCCAAAACTAGTTTAAAACTAGTTCAAATTTCGTTCAAAACGAGTTCAAATTTCATTCAAACTTGCGCTGCAAATGTTTTGGACTCGTTTTAGACTCGTTTTGAACGAGTCCAAAATTAGTTTAAAAACGTTCAGAACCAGTTCAAAAATATTCAAAAAAACGTCTAAAAACATTCAAAACTAGTCCAAAGTTGCTTGTTCAAATCCAGTTCAAAAATTTTTGAACTGGTTTTGAACAGTTTTTAAACCCATTTTGAACAATAAATCCGTCCTGTGAAGTGTACACCCTGGTACAAAAAAAATGTAAAAACTACTGAAAAAGCTCAAAACAAAATTCAGACGCATATTGTAATCTAAAAAAAATATTGGTCTATATTCGATTTTAGTACAAACTAATCAAAAACATAGGTCATATATTTTTCAAAGCTCAGTTGAGAAACCTTGGTCTTGATAGTTTTGACTGAAGGACTACTCACGATGTCATCCTGAGGGAGTTCCACACGGATACAATTCTAACCTTAAAAAATATTTTCTACAGTCGTTTGCAGCGAGGTGCCACTTAGGCCGTGTTTACATTGAGCTTTTTTTCGACGTTTCCGGCATTTTTTCAGCTGCTCGAGCAGCTGGAAAAAAGCTGGAGCAGCTGGAAAAAAGCTGGAGCAGCTGAAAAAAAGCTGGAACTGCAGTGTTGTCATGGCAACGGAGCAGCTAGTCTATAGTGACCGCCATACTTATCCGCTTTTTTTCAGCTGCTCCAGCTTTTTTCCAGCTGCTCCAGCTTTTTTCCAGCTGCTCGAGCAGCTGAAAAAATGCCGGAAACGTCGAAAAAAAGCTCACTGTAAACACGGCCTAACTTATAGCTGTGCCCTCTGGTGGAAGTCGCTGGGGCCAAAGTAAAAAAGCTAAAAATTGGCCAAATTCGCCAGAAACGTCTAATTTTTGACCAAATTCAAACTTGGCCTTAATTTAGGCTTGGGCTTAGGCTTAAGCCTAGTTCATAGTAGTGCGGAACTGTCCGTAGTTGTCCGTGTCCGAGTCCGTGTCCGTGTCCGGAAGGTTGTCCGTCACAATTGTCCGTGTCCGTGTCCGTCAGCAGCATTAATTCATACTGCTACGGACACTCTACGGACAATGTGTATGCGTATAAAATAACACCAACATCTTTGCTGTGTAGCAGACGAGTGTGTGAACGCAAGTTTTAAAAAATCAATAAAAACGTTCTGCACTCATAAAAAGCAAGCTGTTTAGCTGAAATTGCGACAAATTTCACATTATTTTACTATGCGCGGAGGAAATTTATGTGCACGCACATACACGTGACTATAAAGGCTGATTCCTTACTATAAAATCTGATTGGCTAATTCCTTACGGACACGGACAAAAGTTGAACTGAAATCAACTTACCTTCCGGACATCCGGACAGCCCTTACGGACACTCACGGACAATTTCTTACGGACATCCGGACAACTGTGAATCAAACTACTCTTACGGACACGGACACGGACTCGGACACGGACAGCCCTTACGGACAACTATGAACTGGGCTTTAAGCCTAGTTCATAGTAATGCGGAACTGTCCGTAGTTGTCCGTGTCCGAGTCCGTGTCCGTGTCCGGAAGGTTGTCCGTAACATTTGTCCGTGTCCGTGTCCGTCAGCAGCATTAATTCATACTGCTACGGACACTCTACGGACAATGCGTATGCATATAAAATAACACCAACACCTTTTCTGCGCAGCAGGCGAGTGTGTGAACGCAAGTTTTGAAAAATCAATAAAACGTTCTACACACATGAAAAGCAAGCTGTTAAGCGAAAATTACACCAAATTGCCCACTATTTTACTATGCGTGGAGGAATTTAATGTGCACGCACGTACACGTGAATATAAAGGCTACAATCTGATTGGCTAATTGCTTAAGGCCGATTCACACGGTGCGTTTTTGCCGCTGCGATTTTGACGCAAAACGCAAGCCGCAGGGTGTCGCAAGTAAAACGCACCATCTGAACAAAGTTTGCGGCATCAGTGCGTCTCCCATGCCAGTTTGCTGCGTCTTGACTCTTTCAAAAAAATGACAAATTGCTCAGCGAAAATTGTTTAAACCTACACATCCGCAGCTTCAAGACGCAGTGAAATCGCAGGTCGAATTGCAGTCTGGCGTTTAAAACGCTGAGGCAAAATCAAGACGCAGGCATTCCGCACTAAAAACGCTGCGTCTGTTCAGACAGTGCGTTTTGCGTGCGGCAAGCTGCGTTTTGCCGCAGCGGCAAAAACGCTGCGGCAAAATCGCAGTAAAATAGCAGCGTGTGAATCGGCCTTTACGGCCACGGACAAAAGTTGAACTGAATTCAACTTCACTTCCGGACATCCGGACAGCCCTTGCGGACACTCACGGACACTTTCTTACGGACATCCGGACAACTGTGAATCAAACTACTCTTGCGGACACGGACACGGACTCGGACACGGACAGCCCTTACGGACAACTATGAACCGGGCTTTAGGCTTAGGGCTTAAGGCCGATTCACACGCTGCGATTTTACTGCGATTTTGCCACGTGCGTGAAGTTGGCAGACATTTTGTCAGTACAAATTTTGAAATATGCTTTTTCTGATAGCTCAGAATTTGTACTATTTTGTACCACAATTACCACATTTTGTACTAATTTGTACGAGGAGTACAAATTCGCGGAATACTGTCTGCCAACTTCACGATTTGAGCCAACCGCACACATTACAGGATCTCATATTAAAAATTTTATATTACTAGATCTTCGTTTTATCACAACCAGTAAGCTTTATATTTATTTTTCAAATAAAAAACTAGCTGTGGATATTTGTAGTATGACAAAAACGTAACGAAATTACACAAAAAAGTTGAAAGCTTTTTTCGAGTTGTTTGGCTTGAAGAAAAAAACATTTGAAAAATTGGTTGGATGAGCCAGTACCTACACATCAGACATACAATTTGTCAAAATCGAATGAATAACACTTATAAATGTATGCTGGTTTCAATATTATTTATTTAATTACGCAATGTAGTAAAAAAATTGCAAAGTTCATGAATTTAACAAAGTTTGACTAATTTTATAATGCATTACTCCTGTCTGTGCATGGCTCAAAGCGTGAAGTTAGCAGACACTTTTCCATGAATTTGTACTCGTAGTACAAATTAGTACAAATTGTGGTACTTGTGGTACAAAATAGTACAAATTCTGAACTGGCAGAAAAATCATATTTCAGAATTTGTGCTGACAAAGTGTCTGCCAACTTCACGCACGTGATTTAGCCGCAGCGTTTTCGTCGCTGCGGCAAAACGCACTGTCTGAACACAGTGGCGTACTGGCGTATCCAGGATTTCGCAAAGGGGGGGGCTGAGACCGGGGGGGGGGGGGGGGGGGGGGAGCAAATGGGAGCCCCCGCCGCTCAAAAGGGGTCTGGCGGAGACGGCAACCCTCGGACCTTTTTTGAGTTTGTAATTGTAACCATCGATAAACTACAATAGTGAATCTGCAGCAAGCACTTAACTTTGCGGGGGTCTGGGGGCGGCAGCCCCCAAAAGTTGAAGCTTTTTTGAGATTTTAACCATCGAAATTGCATTGAAAATTGCCCTTTTTACATGAAATAAAGAAATGTAGTGGATCTACAGCTAGCATTTAGCAATGCGGGGGTCTGGGGGCGGCAGCCCCCAGGAAGTTTTAGGTTTTTTGAGGTTTTAACCATCGACATTGCAATAAAAACTACACTTTTTACATGAAATAAAAAATGTAGTGGATCTACAGCAAGCATTTAGCAATGCGGGGGTCTGGGGGCGGCAGTCCCCAGAAGTTTTAGCTTTTTGGAGGTTTTAACCATCTACATTGCACTGACAACTGCACTTTTGACATAAAATAAACAAAAATATATAATTTTAAAATATTAAACATTAATATTTAAGCCCATGGATCAAAAAATAGGCCCAAGGGCCTATGACCTACGTTATATATAGTCGAGCGGGGAACAAAAGTCACGTCCATTTACCGTAAAAGCCCGTTGTGTACAGCTGCGTACATAAGAGTTGGAGTGAATCTTTTTGTGCTATGGGCCAGCGTAGGCTATTTTGTGGCTGCGTTCAAAAATTGGGGTTTTGCAATGATTTATCGTTGCAATATGCTTTTGCCAGGTGGCTTTTTCTGATCCGTCGTCAAGAACGACCGTTTCTGATGTGTGTTGCAATTTTAGGGTTGAAAATTGACACACGAGACGCGGATACACTTGCCGTTAGCAGATCATTATTCAAAGTTCCAAATGGTCGACTGTGGCTAATTTTATTATACAGAAACTATAAATTGGCCGAAAATTGCTAATATGTGTCGTTTTTAGCGTTAAAATAGCAATTAAATGCATTTTTAACGTTTTAAAACAAAGAAAACTCATCCCCCCTCCCCGAAATTTTTTGTGGCTACGCCACTGCAGATTGGTGTAATAATGCTTCAAAAATTAAAATTAACAAAAAGTGAAAAAAAATTGTAAAAAATATCATGTATATATGCAAAAAAATACAAACATGTATGCAGCAAAGCAAAAAATAGTATACTTTGTAGTATTTTTTTACCCTATCTAACTATACAAACATGTGAGACATTAATCTATTAGCACTGAATATGATAATAGACCTGGCATATATATAGGCATGCACAAAGAAAAAAGGTATCTAAGCCGAAAAAACATCAACAGAATGGAAAAAACTTAGAGATTTTTTAAATTTTGAAGGTAGAATTTGTCAATTGTGGAGGTATCAGAAACACTTTTGTCAGCTTTTGAAGTTTCGGAAAGGGGGGGCTGCGACCCTCTAAGGGGGGGGCTCAAATCGCTAAGGGGGGGGGCTGCAGCCCACCCAGCCCCCCCCCCCCCCCTAAATACGCCACTGTCTGAACAGACGCAGCGATTTCAATGCGGAATGCATGCGTCTTGATTTTTCCGCAGCGTTTTAACCGCCAGACTGCAATTCGGCCTGCGATTTTAGTGCGTTTTGATGCTGCGGACGTGTTGCTTTCAACAATATTAGCAAAGCTGTTTCTCATATTTTTTAAACAGTAAAGACGCAGCAAAATAGTTTGCGAGTCGCAACGTTTGTTCAGACGCTGCGTTTTGTGTGCGACACCCTGCGTCTTGCGTTTTGCGTCAAAATCGCAGCGGCAAAATCGCAACGTGTGAATCGGCCTTTAGGCTTAGTATCAGGCTTAGGCTTGGGTTCAGGCTTAGGCTCAGGCTTAGGTACTATAAAATCGAAATTTTCATTAAAAATCCTGCCAGCTTAGCCTAGAGAATCCTGCCAGCTAAGCCTAAACGATGCCTTAAAACATCATAACGCACTCAAAACTATCCAAAAACAAAGATCATAGCCATTATATGATCGGAGATCATGTGTTACCTGTATGTCACACTGTAAATGATCTGGGCTTTTTGCTGAATAGTAATCAAAAATTTTCTAGTCATTGTGATAAACTTGTTAGTAAAGCCTCAAGAATATCATCTCTCGTCTACAAGGCTTTCAAAACGCGTGAACGTCGTTTTTTGGTCAAAATGTTTGAAACATACGTGAGACCAATTGCAGAATACGGCAGTGTCATATGGTCACCCTATCATTTGCAAGATATCGATAAAGTTGAGTCAATCCAACGTAAATTCACTAAAAGAATACCTGGATTAACAAACTTGTCGTATCCTGACCGTCTTAGAATACTCGGATTAAAACCGCTAGAGTATCGATGACTTGTGAATGATTTAGTGATGGTTTTTAAAATACTGCATGGTGAAAGTGGTTTAGATTTCAACGACTTTTTTTGCGTATTCTCACTCTTTTTGGATCCGTGGTCACTGTCTAAAACTCGTAGTTCCAAAGTGTAAACTGCTGAGCAGCGAGTTTTTCTTTTCTTCACGGGTGGTAAAAGTTTGGAATTCATTACCTGTAAATGTCGTCGAATCATCCACAGTGTCAATCTTTCGTAAACGATTAAATTCTGTAGATCTGTCCAGTTTCATGCGCGGGCGGGGGATTAGATGACCAAATATTGGCCCTTCCCTGTCCCTCTTCTAACTATCCATTTGCTGATTCTTTTTTGCTTTTTTTTTGTTTTCATTGATTTGGATATGCTATCGTATTGTTTATATTTTTGTGTTTTTCAATTTTTTGGCAAGTTTTCTTTTCGTTGCTTAAAGCTTGTGTTATCTATGTATTTTTCTGTCTTGCTTATGCTTATTATTATATAAATACCTGCATTTACTAACGTTATTTTATATTTTCTTTTGTTAATAACAATCACATATGGAGTTGGAAGTAAATAATTTTCTTCTTCTTCTTCTTCTTCTTCATTTTTGGCTTCAAACTTTGGCCTACGTTCACTTCCCAAAACACTGAAAATGCAATTTTTAAGGTGTCATAGCTCAGAAAATACAAATTTATGGGGGGGGGGTTCTAATAAAAAAAATTAGGGGGGGTTCTATTACAAAAAATGCTTCTATTACAAAAAATGGGGTTCTATTACAATAAAATGCTTCCCCTGAGGTGCTCTACTCCAAAAAATAGGTCCACTATTCCCCCCCCCCAACTGCATTTGATCCTAGCAGATATATATAAGTCAATAGTCATGTATATATACATTAAAGCAGTAATGAATTAGGGGCAAGATCGCCTCGAAAGAAAATTTTGGGAAATTTTTGAAATTTCAGTGTAATTTTGGTCAATTGGGGACGTGCCGGAAAATTTTTTCAGCAGTGTCGTAAAACCAAAGGGGGACCACAGGAAAAAAGTGAAAAAAGGAGGGGGGGGGCTGAAATCGCGAAGGGGGGCTAAATCGCGAAGGGGGGTGGCTGATGTCCCCCTAGCCCCCCCCCCCTGGGTACGCCACTGCCCTCAACTTGATCCTGGTTACGCTACTGACCACTTTTAAACAAATCAACATTTTTATATTTAAGTTAAGACAATTTTTAAGTATCCGCAATTGTATAAAACGCAGCTGCTACTGTTTTTTTCGACCTGAAATCATTACATGCGAGTAAATGCACTCAAAAGTTGCATGTGTAATTTTGCCTTAGAAGTATGCTTATGTTTTGATGTTTCTACAGGTGTGGCATAATGTGGCGGACAGTTGAGCCCTCGGAGCTGACGGTGACCTCCACTGATCTTTGCAAGGCTCGGCCGCCTCACTGACCTTTGACCCCAGCCATGACCGTGACCTATTCGCTGGACGTGAGCCGGGCCCGGCTGTGCGGATTTGCCAAACTGCTGTTCCGCTGGAAGGGCAGCATCTACCGGCTGATGTACCGCGAGCTCATCATCTTCACGGCTCTCTACTACTCTCTGGCTCTGCTCTATCGTGTGCTCTTGACGGAGACGCAACAGGAGTAAGTTGACTGCGATAATATGTATTATGGTTTCGATTGTTTATTGCTGCCTGTTGCCTTAAGTCGGACTAAAAATTGCTGGACCTTGAGATCAAAAACACGTGATTTCATTGCGAAAAGAAGCATAACAATACTATATATTTTTCACGACACGTTTTGCTAGGTTTTTCATGTACAAAATGCATATATGTATCATATATATACATATTGCAATTTGCGATGATCAAGAGTAATTTACAGCGAGTGGTCACCACCAAAATTCATGCCACCTTTTTTGTCTCAGGTTTCAGCAATTTTTGGTCATTTTTTTGTCAGTTGTAGTTAAAGTTGGCTACTTTTAGTTGTGGATTTTAGGCCCGTATGCAATATGCATCCTGTTGTGCCCAGCCAGAGTGATGTCTAATGAGGGGAAGGGTGTATATATTATCTGGTTGTCTGTTGCAGCATCTTCGAGAAGTTGTCCCTGTACTGCCAGAAGTTTATCGACTTTGTCCCGATGACCTTTGTGCTCAGCTTCTACGTCTGGGTGATCATTGGGCGTTGGTGGAATCAGTACATGAGCCTGCCCTGGCCGGACCGGTACTCAAAATCTTCATTGATGTAGCGCACTTGAATCAATTTAATGCATTTAAGGTGGTAGTTACGTTTTCGACAGTTTTTATAACGTGCTATAACTTTTGATTGACTCAATGAATTTAATAACTGTCTTTTTCACGTTAAATAACTTGACTGAAACTACACTTATGCACATTATCTAGCTTAAATCTGTAACAAGCTAGTCAGCAGACACTGTCAAAGTAGTCAAATTTCGTGAATTTTTGCATTTTTCTTGTTTTGCTTGTAAAATTGACAATGTAACTCCAACTAATTTCATTCTTTACACCAACATAGCCAATAACAGGGTAAATTTTAATGCCTAGTTTGGTGCATTCATATGATGCAGAAAAGAAGTTACGGACCTTTAATTTTGAATTTTTTCGAATTTTGAAAAATATACGAATTTTTTAATTTAATTTTTTCAAGAAATAGGCTAAATTGATACAAATAAAAAAAATTGACACATCAGAAATTGTCTAAAAAAACATGTAAAGTAACGCATGAAAAGATTGCAACATCGAGACTTGAGATTTAGTCCACGGAAGTACATTTTTACAGATTTCTGTGAATAAAATTGATGTAACGCAAAAGTTAAGCAACTAAATTTTTTGAAATTTTAGTGTAAAGTAGACACATATGTGTGACAATTTATCCCAAATTTTGAACAAAATCCTTCTAGTAGTTGTCAAGTTTTGCGGACTTTTGTGTAATGTACTTTAGTTCAAAAAGAAATGTTACATAAATGTGACGTAATCTCAAAAAATGAAAAGCGGAAGGATAAGTTTTGGCATCGAAATTGAAGGTTTTTTACATGCCCGTGTGTCATTTTTTTGTTTTTTCAATAAACGGCCGTTTTGACTAGCTACTACTTTGGCTTAGCTAAACATAAAATTTACGAAAAATTGTCGTAACTGGCTGAAAAATATTTTTTGTGAAAATTAAAAATAATAGTTTCAAGCTATTTTAGCAAGCATTTATCTCATAATAAATTATAGTTTCGTAAATTAATATACGTACTATAAATAACTGATTGAAAATTAATCGTAAGTTGTCAAGTTGTACTCCTGCAAAACTGTCGAAAACGTTACTACCACCTTAAGCCTGCGCGCAATCAGTAAATCAGTTCAGCTAAACCGATTTGGTGCAGTCCAACGATTATATATCTGTTGCGTAAGCAAAAGTTGCAGAGGATACAATTTTTATTGAGTTGTTCGGTTTTTTGAGGCGTTTTCAGGTGTTTTGTTTTCTAATCTAGAATGTCAAAATTTTATAATGGACTGTGAAGGGAATTTTCAAAGCTGTGTACCTGGACGCTTTACGGCACATCTGCGAGTTTAACTTCGGTTAAATTTAATTTATTTAAATTAATTTTCTTTTAATTTATTTTAAATTCAATTTAACTTCATATACTGCTCCATAGACATGTCATAACGTTGACTTTTTTTGTCGAACTGGTTTTTGCTACTTTTTCTTCCGAATTAATTTTTGCTCACAATTGTTTCGGTCATACGCTCAGACTTTAGTTTTTTGTTGTTGTTTAGATGTGTGTTTGTGATCACGTCCTACATCCAGGGAGGGGACGAGCGGGGCCGGCTGATTAGGCGCACCCTGTCGCGCTATCTGAACCTGATGTGCGTGCTCACACTGCAGTCGGTCAGCACTCCTGTCAAGAAACGGTTCCCCACCATGGACCATGTCATCGGCGCCGGTTAGTCTGCAGTTGGGTGTAGGTGTATATATACATGGGCGTGGGGGGTTTTCTTTCGAAATCAACCTCGCCCACCCAGGTCGGTTTCTGCACCCCCCTTTAACGGGTGTTACTGTTTTGAAAATTCGAAAAATTTGCGCAGCAACCCCCCTCCGGTCCCGGTCGACGGCTCCGTCCCCCCCGATTTCCTCAGTTGCACACGTATGGTTAGTTGAGAGCACAGGAATTTTGGGTATATGAATAAAATATAGTATAGCAGGCGGGAAAAAATAATGAGGGAAAAAAAATGATGGAAAAAATGGCGATGCGTTTTCACGGGAAACCAAAAACAGCTGTCGTAGGCCTGACCTTGCCCTAAATGCTGAGACCAGTTTCATTCCGCTATCTCTTGCTGAGGAAAAACCCATGTGGGGGGAAAACCCACCCCATAAATCAGCCGAAAAGTGTGTTGCGGTATTTTTACAAGGCTATGGCACGTCTGTGGAGGTCCCTGATGCCAAAACTATACCCAAATTTGCTGTGGGGCCTCAGGTACACAAGCTAGAAAACTGCCCTTCGCAGCCCATGATAAAATTTCGAATTTTTAGAGTTGAAAACAAAACACCTTAAATTCGCTTAAAATCGTTGAAAATTACTCAAAAGTTGCGATTACGCTTCAAATGCATACAAAATCTGCGCTTTATGGCTGATTTTTAACCCATCGACCCTCCGTGGAGGGTACCGTAAGTGGTGTGACTGGTCGTGACTGGCATATTTTAATTTTATTCGGTTATTTGGCGTCAAGAGAAATTAACTGGTTATGATTAAAAACACAAAAAAACTGGCAACAGTACAGGAGACCAAAGAATACCGAACGAATTTCCGCTCCAAAGTCCAAACTGACCTCACAATATTTTATTATTCGTTCGAGACAGCGTCAGTATGCGCGTTTGTGTTAATAATTTGACTTCTTTTTGTACTCTATGAGTCTTTTGGAGTAACTACTATGTTTATCGACGTCACCAGACCATTTCGAAGAAGTGGGGGTTTTTCCCCCGTCATGCCTGCCTCGTACGACGGAAGGAGGGGCCTGACACGAATAGAGAAAGGGTTAGACCTCTGTAAAACTGTTTTTACATTTGAGCTCGCATCTGTTAGTGTTGAGAAATGAGACTCCAATATTCACCTTTCCTTGGAACCATGTCTACTCGAAAATGGGGGATCCAATTTTCGACTCACACAAAAAATACCAACGGGACTAGGGATGTATCGAAAACTCGGTATTCGGTTTTCGGCCGAAAAACGGGTATTCTGTATTCGGTACCGAAAAGTCAATTTTCGGCCGAATACCGAATAATTAGAAAATCAAGTAAATTGCAAATCGAGGAACGTTTACAGTTAGAACTTATTTTAATCATTCTTCCATTAGCACTCCACTGCGACCTGTTGATGTACACTAAAAACATGAAACTGTATGTTAGCTAATAACCTCTAATTACAATTTTATGAGGCATTTAACAGAACACATTTGGGTGAATTTTTGATGGAATATTGATGCTTATAAGTATTGTCAAAACGCAAAAAATTTTGAAAATGTCAGTACACTGCAAAGTTTACAATTAGTTTAATAACTATCCTATTTCACTCCAAAAACACCCAAGACCAAGACCCTGAAACAGCCGGGGTAAAAAGGGACAGGCCTTTATGAACGATAAAAGCAAAGAACACAAAGTTGCAGGGGTCTGGAGACGGCAGCCCACAAAAACAAACAGAATTTTTTCAATTTTTACACCGAATTTGTTTAGTTGAAGACGTCTCAATCGCTTAAAAAATTGATGCCAATCGGAAAATGTTATGTTATCTATGCCCAAAGAACCCAGGTTTGCTAGATGCAAAAAGTTGACTGCACGAAGGGGGTATATCCGACAACACACTGGCTCTATACTTATTTGTATATTATTATAATATGTATTTTTCATATAGCATACAAAACATGTTTCTACTTTGAAAAAATGTTTGCATTTACCGTCTAAGCCGAAACGGCGTTTTTATTGTGTTAGTTGTTAGGCTCAGAGTTGCATGTTTCAGCATTGATTCTGAAACTTTTTAGGTGGGACCGTGGGGGTGTCCCTTTTCGCCCCACAAAACACTGTCCCACTCCACCCCGGGGTACTATACATAGTGTTTATATATTAATTATTTATACGTAGTATTTTACTTTTCTGCATCTTTAAAACCTGAGAAAACTTTGCTTGACAAAATGACAACTATTCGGTATTCGGTGAAATTTTTTTCGGTCCCATCCCTAAACGAGACCCCTTTTGTATACGGCTTGTATACGTTTGCCTACAAGGACTGTACTGTAACGCAGGCAAATTTTTAAGACCTGTACCGCACACCCAAGTATGGAAACGGGGTGGGTTTTCCCCCCAAAAATGGGGTGGGGATTTTCCTCGCCCGCTATACTTTCCTAAACCGTCCCCTATCGGGATTCAGCAGTGGGAAGGCTACCTTATTGGTTTTATTGGAAGATGGGAGTGCTGCGTTTACCTTTGACGCACCGGAAATGGGGAGCAGTCCGTAAAAATACGCCAGTGAGAATGAACCCGGCTTTAGGAACAAGTATGAATGGGGCTTTACGGACAAGTATGAATGGGGCTTTACGGGCAAGTTTGAAGTAGGCTTTACGGACAAGTATGAATGGGGCTTTACGGACAAGTATGAAGGGGGCTATTGTGTTTTAGGCATGATGACGGAGGAGGAGCGTCACCTGATGGACAGCACGCCGAGTCCTCACGGCAACTGGTTCCAGCCCAGCGTCTGGTTCGTCAACTTGGCCATGCAGGCTCGCCGCGAGGGACGCATCCACGACGACTTCCATCTCAAGAGTATCATAGATGTACGCGGCATGGATTAGGCGGATTAAACGGATTAATTAGAATAACATTAGATTTGCCTAATAACGATCAACGATCCCGATTGTTGAGATAGACTTGCAAATTGTGGGTACTATTGAGTAGGTGGTGTTTGCTGTGAAAAACTGTATATGAATTTGTAGTAGATGTCATGAGTTTTGGGCAAAGCAAATGTTAGTCTAATCCGTTTAATCCACTCTAGAATTTTTATTCCAGATGCTGAAATATTTTGTCGTCAGTGTGGGTGGTCCATATTTACAGCCAGAGAAAAGATTGCATTAGTGACATTGGTGAAGTTCTGGTGTTGTGAAAGTTGCTTTTTAGCAAAAAAGTTAGTTTTGTTTGCTAAAATGAAAGTGTTTATTTCAGGAAATGATGTCCTTTCGAGATTGCTGTTTCTCATTGTTCAGTTATGATTGGATTAGTATTCCATTGGTCTATACTCAGGTACGTCGATCTAGGATGGTTACAAGCAGCGATACTTTTTTTAAAAAGCAAAAAAGGTAATCACAGTGTCAACAGTTTTGTCATTCTTGTTAGGTCCGAGGCCTGTCCCGGATTTTTTGTCTTCTAGAGAAATTGTGCTGACATTTAGAGGGCTGCAATACTGACAAGGGGAAATATGAAAAGTTTTATTTTTCTAGTTGTTTGATTTTGATATTTTGTACAAACTTAAATCTATTAGCAATTTCTTGACTGTTCATTTTTTTGTAGCATATTACAGCCGTCAGGGGCAAAGTTTGTTTCAGAACCCCGTGTTTTTCAGCAACAACTGAGTTTGCTTTATACATTTTATATTATTATTTATTTTATGTTTTTTTTATATAATTCTGTAATGTAAAGGAAGAAATTAGCCTGGCACACGCACACCGCGTTGTTGCCTGGTCTTGTTTTTGATATCTTTTTTTTTGGTTCTAGGTGGTGACGCTTGCGGTGTATTCGTTTTTTGTGGCCGCACTAATGGGTCGTCAGTATCTGCACCGAGACAACAGTCAGCAGGGCGGGGCTTCCTATCTGGTCGACCAATACGTGCCAATCTTCACACTGACCCAGTTCTTCTTCTACATGGGCTGGCTGAAAGTCAGTGATGACAGTGTGGTGGTTATTTTGTAATTTTGCCGGCTGAACGGACATACGGCTGTGAGTACTAATCGAGTCTTACTAATTGCTGGGGTTTCGGTTGTTGGACTTATGTGTGCCCTTCCACATTTTGGACGCCCTTCATTGACAATTGTTTCAAAGACGAGATTCTAACGACTTCTATTCTGGGCTCCGTTTCGGTTAACTCACAGGCCATTAATACTTGTGAGATTTGTTAGTGCTAAGTCAGGTGATTCGTAATGAATGCGCGTATAATTTTGTTACGAATCGCCTAATTTTGCAGCCAAATTTGTCACAATTGTGCGCCTGGGAGTTTATTGAAACAGGCTGCCCTGATCGACTGAAAATCCACTTTATTTCACAAGGCATTTTTTGAATGGCCAAAAAAGGGCCATTTTTACCCTTGTTTGCTCGGATTTTCGAGACCCTCCTTCTCTATTGGGGGGAGGGGTCCTCTCACCCTCTCCTGATGCATGTATAGGTGATTTTCGAAATTGGGTTGCTTTTTTTAGACGGCGGAAGAATTGATCAATCCGCTCGGGGAAGACGATGATGACTTTGAACTCAACTATTTGATTGACAGGAATTTGCAGGTGAGACAGTTAGTAGATCTTTTAGGATGGGACTAAGGCATCATAACAAACAGGGTCGGGGGGGGGGGGGGGGGGGTTATAAAAACAAGCATGTCACAGCATAGATACTTAGATTCCCTAAATATGGATATAATATGCTGTGACATGTTTGTGTGTATATTAAAAATTATGCGATTTTTTAAAAAGTTAATATATTTTGGCACGGGGGCATTTCACAAGCATTTCAGACGGGGGTAGTCTTACAAACAGGAGAACGTGTATTTACGAACATGTCACAGGTTAGGTTTCCTAAGTATTTATATTATGCTGTTATATATTTCTTTGTATCATTATACATGCTATTTTTTTAAATATAATTATTAAATTTAATAAAATCTACTCCGCCAAGTCCTGGTTGCAGATCTCATTTCTAATCGTGGACGATATGCACAAGAACTACCCCAAGCTGGAGCGTGACGCCTACTGGAATGATCCAGAGCCAGAGATCCCCTACACCGAAGCCGCCGCCGACTATCACAATGAGCCATTCTTGGGCAGTGTCATTGACGTCAAGTGAGTCACAATTCAGTATGAGGGAACGAAGGGGGGGGGTCAAGCTGTGTGCAAAACTTTGGGCTAAGATAATACCGTTAATGAGTGTATATAATAATTTTAATAAGTGTTTTTGCACTTGACACTTTGAACCGCGGCATTTAAAAATTGTATACAATTTAATGCATACAGTTTTTCAGAAATTTACGTCAGGGTTGGCGGCTGGCGCGACAGCGACCAACCCTAGAATAGTTTTATTTTAAATGATTTAAAAATTAGTTTTACAAAAAATTTGGAAAAATTGCGTCTTTTTGGCCAAAAGAGGTATTGCGTCCAGGGTTTTTTTGGTCTGAAAAGTTTAGGCCACTTGGCTTCAGGTCCAAAATTTTTTTAGGCCAATTGACAAAAAGCTTAGGCCAATTCATTTTTGCATTTTTGAAAAAATTATTTACAAAAAAGCATAGGATATTATACAAGGATTATACAGAAACAAATTTTGGAGGGAGTCGACTTTTAGAATTTTAATGGTGTTAAAATACATTGAACAGCAATACGTCTTACAAAAGTAAGATTCTCAATCGCACAGTTGCAGGGGTCTGGGGGCGGCAGCCCCCAGGAAAAATTGGCGACTTTTCCAAATTTTAGCCCAAATTTGTTCAACTGGAGACGTATCAGAAATTTCTTCGGACAAAAATTGAAACAAAATATGGGAACGTCACATTAGACAGTCTATTACACAAGTAAATGTAGCATATGCTCGTGTAGTAGGGATGGAACTCTCGGTCTCGGTCTCGGTAGTATAAAAGGTAATCAGTAGGTAAACAAATGGCAAAAAATGACCCAAAGTCTCGGTTTTGGCGGTTTGGGAATTTGGTCTCGGTCTCGGTAGTCTCGGTTTCGTGGTCTCGGTCTCGGTCTCGGAAAAAAACCGAGACTTCCATCCCTATCGTGTAGTCATGCAAATGCGGCATAATGTACTTGTGTCAGGGTTTATTTTTTCGTTTTTTTCTTGGTGGCCAGCTGGCCACTAGACCCGAAATTTTAGTGGCCAATGCAAAAATTTAGTGGCCAATTTGAAAGATGAGTCAAAAATTTACTGAGTTAAAAATACTGAAAGTTACCTAACCCAGAGGCCGTCCAGCTTCCAGAAGCTAGCAAATGTGGAAAGTTTACAAATCTTTTGACATTACAAACCACGAATTCAAAGGACCATAAAACCAAAGGTGGGAACCTTGGGTAAAAAATTACAAGGATAAAATTTCGAGGGGGGAATTCCCCATTCCTCCCTTGTATACGCCCTAGTTATATACTGCACATGCTGTCATGAAAAACAAACCCACAATCACAAAGTCGCAACGTGTCTGGGGGCGGCAGCCTCCAGAAAAAAATTGCAGAAAATCTTTGGTTGATTGGTCGAATTTGGTCAATTGGAGACGTATCAGAATTTTTTTTCAGAAGACAGGAAAGATAAATCGAAAGGGGCAACGTCAGGTTACAGTGTATTACACAAGTAAATGCAGCATAATGTACACTAGTGTATATACACATGCATCGGTTTTGATGAAGGATCGGTTTTGATGAAGGACAATTAAGGAATGGCAAGCCGCAACGTTGCAAGGTTATGGGGGCGGGAGCCCCCGGTAAAAAATTGGAGATTTTTTCTTTTCAGGACACTTTTGGTTAACTAAAGACGTATCAGAATTTTTTCGGCCGGGCAATAAAAACCAAAGGGGGACCCTTGTGTACAATTTCACTTGAGGAAAAATTCGGAGAGTGGGCCGGCCGCACCGCCGACCCCCCCACCCACAGATCCGCCCCTCATATAGAATATATAGTATATAAAAGTCCCCTTTCTCGCTACTAAACAGCTGTTGTGTTGCTCTTGATTTACCAGTACAATTTAATTTGTAATAGAACCTTTGGTTACCATTTTTTACATGTGCAATGTGCCTTTGCTCGTGCTCATTTCGTGTATATTTGGGAAAATAGCAGAACCTAAAATTCACTTATTCAGGTAGCCCCCTCCCCACAAGTCAATGACAAAAATCAAAAGTTATATATTTACAACCAAAAAATAAATATTGCTATTAACAAAACCGAAATAACTAGCGCGATACAATGGAGCAGACTCAGATGACAGTGCGTATAAGCATTAAACCTAAAGAGTCAAAAAATGTGCAGCATATATACATTGTGTGTATTGATAACCTGCATGGGGGTCTGGGGGCGAGAGCCCCCAGAATCCGGGCGATTTTTCTGATTTTGAAACAGATTCTTCATTTTAAACTTCACTTTTTGGTGGCCAGATTGGCCACCAGCCCAAAATTTTTACTGGCCAATCCATAATTTTAGTGGCCATGGCCACCAGTTTGGCCCAAAAAAAAAACGCTGACTTGTGTATACATGCATAGGCTCTGATGAAAGATAATAACAAGGTATAGTAAGCCACAAAGTCGCAGGAGCCTGGGGGCGGCAGCCCCCAGAAAAAATTGGGGAAATTTTTGATTTTTAGGCCAAATTTGATCAATTACAGACGTATCGGAAATTTTTTCTGCATCCGCAGCTGACAAAGTTTAGGCCAATCCAAAAAAATTTAGGCCATGGCCTTAGCTATGGCCTAAAAAAACCTTGATTGCGTCTGTTGTGTGGGACTGGGAGGAGAGTTGAAAATTCGTGGACTCGGGAGGGGCCAGGGGGTATCAGGGTTGGCGCGATAGCGCCCAACCCTAGAATAGGAAAATTTAGCACTATTGCGGATTTTGAGAATTTAAACTTTTTGTAGCTCAAAATATAGGAAAGCTTTTTACACGAAATTTTGTGTGTGTACACCCCTTGGCAATACCTAAGTGCTGGCAAAACTTCAGCCGGATCGGTCAGGTATTTTCTGAGATACTCCCGGGGACCCCCCAAAATTCACGGACTTTCGCTCTTTTTTTTTTCCCAGAACTTTTCTCGCCGGTAGTTCATCCGAGCGGCACCTTTTTTGGTTTTTCACATTTCGTATAGCCTGCAATAGACACGGAAAAAATGGTTTTGCTCGGGTGTTTCCGTGAGAGGCTGTGCTGGGAGGGGGGAAACCCCTTTTTTGGGGTCCAAAAAATGACTAAGTACGAAAAAGTTTAGCACACTTTTTAAGAAGCTGCGCAAAACGGCCAGTCATGATCTTTTGCATGTGAGGTGGTACAGTAGTGGAATAGAAACTAACATGGGCTTTTTTTGAATTTCGGCCTATAAGCCCCAGGGCATGCCCATACCCCCCGCCACGTGTATTACGGGGGTAGGGTCGCTACGGGCAGTGGAGCAATCATGGTTATAGCTGGAGGCCTATCGTTTTGTATACGAATATGAACCCATATACTGTGCATTCACTGGTATTATCACTTTCTTCCTCAGATGTTGAATAGTCCCCTAGACGGTACCCCCCGGTTGGCTGTGTGTCATGAATGCGCGTACGTAACTTCACTGTAGAATAATTAGGTTTGCTGTTTGTTTTTCATGATAGTTTCAGTTTTTTCGTGTAATATGGATTGTGAACTTGCGAACATATCATATTAATACCCATTGCCCCACCGATTGCCCCCCCAGGGCATTCCCAAAGGGGACTCGGGACCGTTTTGCACTTTTGGGGTCAAAAATTTTTTTTCGAGTTTATTCTCAAAAACTTGTCTCTAGGGGTAATTTGGTGTCCTGAACACGAATCTAGGATTTATTTTTGTCTATAACCACTCTGGACACCCATAGCCCCCCCCCCAGGGTGCCCCTAGGGGGTCAAAATGGGTCAATTTTTTTAATTTGAAATTTTGATGTCCATTGGGGTAATTTGACCCCCTGAACACGAATCCGAGGTTCATTCTTCCCCCACAACGGGTCCAAGGGGTCAAGTTTTCAAAATTCGGTTTTTGATGTTCATAGGTGTAATTTGACTCCCTAAACACGAATTTGAAGACTATTTTTGTCTATGACTCTTGTTGACGCCCCTGCGACCCCACCCCTTCCCTCAGGGTACCCCTCCCCGACAGACGTCCAAGGGTAAAACTTCAAAATTTGAATTTTGATGTCCATCGAGAGAATTTGAGCCCCTGATTACGAACCCGTGATTTGTTTTTGTCTAGAACCTCCAACACCCCCAAACGGGGTCCAAGGGGTCGAATTTTACATAGGTACAGTGGCGTAGCCAGAAAAAAATTTCGGGGGGGGGAATGACTTTTCTATTTTTTGAAATGTGTTAAAATGCACTTAATTGCTATTTTTAACGCAAAAAACGACACATAATAGCATTTTTCGGTCAAAAACAATGCTAATTTTCGATCACAGCAGCATAGGACGTAAAATTGGAGCTCAAAACACCTGACATTACAAAAAATGATGGTCCGGCAAAGGGTCTGGAAGCTAGCAAATCTGCAAATTTTCCGAAATTTTTGACATTAACAACTATACATTTACTAAAATTGGCATTGTTGTAACAATAAAACTGCTAAAACGATACATTATACAGTGTATTAAGCAAATACATAGTGCACAATGCAACTATATGCACATGCATATGCTTTCATGCAAGACAAAAGCAAAGAACACTAAGCCAAATAGTTGCAGGGGTCTGGGGGCGGCAGCCCCCAGAAAAAAAATTGGGGAAAATTTTGATTTTTAGGCCAAATTTGGTCAATTGGAGACGTATCGGAAATTTTTTCCGGCCGGACCATAAAAACCAAAGGGGGGACCCTTGTGTAAAATTTCAGTCGGAAAAAATTTCGGGGGGGGGGGAATTCCCCCCATTCCCCCCCCCCTGGCTACGCCCCTGCATAGGTATGCATATACATGTACACATGTACAGTTACGTACATACTACATTGGTCCGCTTCAGGAGTGAAGCCGTCATAGCTATATGTAGTGATAGCTATGCTCTGTGCTTCGTTTCCACTACAGCGGAAAAAGAGAGAGGACTAGTAAGGAAAAATGCCCTTGTCGGGCGGCTCCTTGGGTAGAATAGGTTACTGTCTGTCTAAAGCGGAAAAATACTTAGGCTGAGATTGTAAAAGCATTGGTACAAGACTTTATTAACGACAATATGCAATTCGTGTGAGCTCGTTAAAGTAGGTGGACTAGGTGTACCTGTTAAGAATAGGAATATGATCTTCGTAGGGCAGACACTGTTTTCCGCACCCTATTCGCGCGAACTTACAGCCCGTTCTGGGTTTGTTTCAACTGTATTTTCTTATTATTATTGTTGTAAATGCTTGATAAAAAGTTCTGTGAGATAACTGCAGTCTTATCCAAATCCTTAACTTATCGTTTGATCAAAATTTATGTACTGTGTAAGCATCTTACTTCATTCGATCATATTTGAATTAAGCATATTGTGTTAGATGTGTGTAGCTAAAGCAGGAACAAATCCATAATCTGAGAGTCCATAATCTAAAAGCAAGAGCTTAACTCGTACAAGAAACTGCTACCTAAGTTGACCCATTTATGGCATGCATAATTCATTGGTGCGAGGTAGGGTTTTCAGCGTCCTTGTTAGCCGAGAACTTTAGCAATCCCTGACCGATTGTTTGCACAACCCCGAATCATTTCAGCCGTTCAGCCAACAGTCGACATTTCAGCTAAAATTATTATGAGTGCCCGCTCTAACGTTTTTGCCATTTGCCAATGTTGAGTTAGTGTGAAAAAGTGTAAAAGTAAAAGTTAGTGTAAAAAAGCCGCTATGTTACATGAGCACATGATATAATTTAGCTGAAGGTCGCGCGAATAGGGTGCGGAAAACAGTGTCTGCCCTACGAAGATCATATTCCTATTCTTAACAGGTATACCTAGTCCACCTACTTTAACGAGCTCACACGAATTGCATATTGTCGTTAATAAAGTCTTGTACCAATGCTTTTACAATCTCAGCCTAAGTATTTTTCCGCTTTAGACAGACAGTAACCTATTCTACCCAAGGAGCCGCCCGACAAGGGCATTTTTCCTTACTAGTATACATTTTTTGACGTTACGTGATGCGGTAGAATTGAAATTAACACATAGATGCCCCATCCTGACTTTAACACCAGAAAATATGCTGGAGTAGTCTGCTGTATTATATGCTGACCAAATTTCAGCTAGATTGGCCTGTAAATCTAACCTGAAATCATTATGATTGACAAAAGTGCGTTTCTCAGAACCTGTTTCTGCAATGTTTCAGCATCCCCACGGCGGAACAAGTGTGGCAGGCGCCGCCGCCGATTCCAGAGGACGAGGACGTGTCGGATGTGGAGTGCGGTGGTGGCCGAGGCACCGGCACCAAACCAGGAGATCCGGGAGCACCGGACGGGAGCGGAACCCGGCGCCGGGCTAGCTCCATGCACAAGAGCTCGGTGATCGGATCGCCTCCGCGCCTGCTGCGTCGGCTGCTGTCCGAAAACAAACCCCTGTTCCGCATGGACTCTCGCGGCAGCCTATCCTCGCACCACAGCAGTCGGCGGCACATCGGGGGGCGTCACCTGTATGCGGGGGGCCGGCACCCCAGTTTCGTGGCCGGCAGCGGGTATCCTAGTCGCAAGAGTAGCGCCCTGTCCATTGACTCCACCACCTCCCTGGTGCCGCCGGCCGCCCCCCCTTCCCAGATCCCGCCCCCGGAGCATCTGGAGGATAGCCTGAGTCCAGGGGGGCTGGAACCGGTGCTAAGTCCCTCCTCCGCCGGCTCCTGTACCGCTCTGGAACCGATTCCGGAACGGGAGGGCTCGGAGGGAAGAGGCACCACCGGTGGCACCGAACCGGCCGGGAGTGGGAGGGACTTGGATAGAGAGTCGATGGAAAATCTGCTGAATGCCCTAGACGGGCTGGCCGCTTGTGAGGAGGAGGGGCCGGGCGCCCAGGATACCCCCACGGCTCAGTTGGTCAATTTAAGTGACACTCAGTCCCCCTCTTCTTAGCCAATTCCCCCATCTCAACTGGGGCCGTGTTCTACAAATTACCCACTGGTAAAGTTGAGGTAAAGTCGTATTCTCAGGCAATGACTAAAGCCAATGTGATAGCTAAAGTTAATATCTTAAAGATTCAGGTCAAACAATTAGCGCCTTTACTTGTTTAACAGCTAATAAGAACGTATTCTGCAATTTTTTTACTATTAAAGGGGTGACGTTAGCCTTGTTTATTATATACATTCAGCATTTTGCAAAATGTGCATTACGCTGACAAATTATATATATTATCAGATCGCTAAAGGTCGAGCCAGTTTGTAATATTTAAGTCATTTAGTTGGACTAAAATAAACTCATTTAGTCCGGTAATGGGCGAAAGTCCTTAATTCTTTAGTCCGGCGTTTTTGTCTTCTGATATGACTGGTAAACTATCACTGTCTGTAGTTCCTGCACTCAGTAATAGTGGTGACTGTTATTGTAGCTCTTAAATTTCAGTCGCTAAGCTTTTTGTGTCGACATTATTTTTGAAATACTGGTTTCAAGGGTTTGATTCGTAATAAAAGAGATTCACTAAAATGTGTTTAATTTAAATAGAGTGTCTCGATTTTATTTTTTCTTTCCATTGTTTTTTCTATCATAACGTTTCTTACAGAGTTTTAAGTCAAAAAACATTTCCTGAACCAAAACCAATGAAATTTTTGCTTTTTTGTCCAAAAATTGAGACACAAATGCGAAACTGGACTGAAATTTAAACGGGTGAATTTTATGCTTTTGTGTTTTTGCTCTGGTCTTTTGCCTCAACTTTTTGTTTTTTGTCCGTAACTTTGTTGTTTGTCTCAGTGGGCCAATTCCTAAAATGGGTTAAACGGATTAGATTAAAAATTGACTGCTCAATAACTATCTTACAGTTGGATCATCGAAATCATATGAAAATTGTTCGTAATCGTCAATTTTTTTCGCAATCGTGAACGTTTTTGCGAAAAACAAATCCCAGATTGGATTGCAATTTGTTGACATTTATTATTAAATAATGTTTTTGATTGGCAAAACCAAGAGTACATAATAGCTTCTCACTCTATATAGCAAGCAAGCAAGCAAAGCAAGCAAAAGAATTTATTCAACTGAAACAAGCATCACAGTAGGCAAAAACAAAATCAGAAAGAAAAGCAAACAAACTCAGAAAAGCAAAATCAGTAAAGCAAAGCGGTAAAAAGTTACATGCTGAAACTTAAAGCAAACAAGATATGAATCAGTGAATAGGACAGGGGAAGACCAGTCTGATCAAACGACCCCCCGCCCTTTTAAGAAACCAGATAAATCTATTTCGTTTAGCTTACGTTCAAACTGAGGTAATGTCGAACATGAAATAATTTCTGAGGGCAGCTTATTCCAAATTTTCGTGACACGATTACAAAACCCATATTTCATAGCATCAATTTTCGGCACCGTGGTACGAACACGTAGAGCATGGCCTCTGCCACCAAAATAAGCCGTATACACAAAAAAATCCTCAAACCTTAATTCTACATGTCCGTGCACAATTTTATACATAAAAATCAAATCGATGACAATTCGTCGGTACTCTAACGACTGAATATCCAATGCTTTCAACCGTTCAATATATGGCATACTGTATAATCCAGGCAGTCTCTTCGTAAAAGTTCTTTGCACTTTTTCTACACAATCAATGTCTTTTAGCAAATAGGGAGACCATATGTTTGAACCATATTCTAAGATAGGTCGGACAAAAGTCGTAAACATGTTGGTCATAAACTTTAAATTTCTGTTTTTGAAGTTTCGAAAAATCATACCTGATACTCGGTTAGCTTTTGCAGCAATTTTTTGACAATGTATAGAAAACTTCATATTTGACGAAAAATGTATTCCTAAATCCAGCGAAACGTCTACAGTTTTCAAGTAGATGTCACCTAGCATATACTTAAGATCTGTAGGATCTACTCGTGTTCCAAAGCACATAACCATGCACTTTTCTGTTGACAGTTTCAATTGCCATTCTATGGACCACTCGTAGATCTTTCGTAGGTCATCTTGTAGTAGGTAATTTGTAGCTTTGTTCTCAGCGGCAGAATAAACTTTGGCATCGTCTGCATAAACAGACATTTCGCTGTGTGTTACAATATCACAAATATCATTTATATAAAGAAGAAACAACAAAGGTCCTAATACTGTTCCTTGCGGCACACGGTTTATATAGAAGAAGAGTGAGACACTCTCCAGCCTGCCTGTGTTCTAGCACAGGCAGATGCGCTGGTCGTTTTCAGGCTACATGTTGACATTCTATGCAACATGTGACTCCGCAATCAGAAGCGAGCTTCTATTCTCTGATTGGCCGACGCCTGTGCACGTGCTCTAATCATAAAACGGGATAGGGATAAAGGCTAATAACTCATTATTTGTTCATAGTCTGCTTGTAAAAACATTAAAAAAGGTTTGCAAATACATTTGGGGATATTTTGGCAAACTTTCGGCGAAATTGATTGAGAAACTTTGAAGAAATTCAGAAAAGTTTATATCTCAAAAGTTTCTCAATCAATTTCGCTGAAAGTTTGCCAAAATATCCCTAGAGGTATTTGCAAACCCTTTTTAATGTTTTTGCAAGCAGACTATGAATAAATAATGAGTTATTAAGTTTTTAACTCTATCTTAATGCTTATCAAAGCATCAGCGATTATATACTAAAGTGTGTTACGCAGGGAATCTACGCGCTGATTGGCCAGTCACATGTTGCATAGAATGTCAACATGTAGCCTGAAAACGACCAGCGCATCTGCCTGTGCTAGAACACAGGCAGGCTGGAGAGTGTCTCACTCTTCTTCTATATAGAGTGAGATGCTATTATGTACTCTTGGCAAAACTACTTTCAGTGTTGTCTGCATAACTCATTTTTGAAATTGATCAAAATATGGTATCCGGCGGATTTTGAAGTCGCTGTTTTTTTAACTTTTTTCCTCGTTTTTTCAGGAGTTGGGCTGCCGTCCGGAAATCATAACTGCTTGAACGCGTCTTTGGGTGGCTTTTTCGTAAGGATTTCTTTTGCATCAAGAGCAAGTTTTTGGGTTTTCCTGACTTGGGTTCAATGTTAAAAATTTTTTCGAAGAATTATATACTGTCTGAACGAAAGTCATGCAACGGTAGACTAAGATTTTACATTTTATGCGTGGTGCATAATATGTGCATAATTTATATTTTTATTATTTATAGTCCTAGACTTTGTAGATTATATACAGTAATATTGCATAATATGTTGCATAATTGAGTATGATCAGCAATTTTGGGTCAATATTTGTTGTGGTATAGTAGTTTTAAGAGCACAACTCATGGAAAATAAATAACACATGGAATTTTTCACTACGATACAATTCATTCGGAAAAAACAGTTTAGACCGAGTCTAAAGTTAAACTCATTTTGTGAATCCCGACCATTAATTTTTGAACATGTTTTTTGTCTTTGCTGATTCTCTTGTGCCAATACGAGCTATGCATGTTGGGACGTGAGAAAAACAAAAGTACCTGCATGAAATTAAAATCTGACCTAAAAATGCTGAACCCTGAGGCAAAAAGCAACACGCGATTTCATTACGAAAAGAACTGATTGCCAGCATCAAGAGGACAGCGAGTAGTTTAAAAATCACACCAGCTGTTTTGTCTCAGGGTTCAGCAATTTTTGGTCAGATTTTATTTTCGATGGTCGTATGAATAGAATTATTTATTGAATGTGCTAGATTTTTTTTGAAGTAGGTATTTTTTACTACTCTGTCCCCCATGCCCATGCGTTTTGTGATCACGCTGTTGTTTTTTGTATTGCCTTGTCGCTGAACTAAGGGTTCGTTTCGGATTGAACGGGTTAGATTTTAATTTTTCTATTAAATGATTTTTTGATTAGTTTTTGAGAAGATTATTTACACGTTTATCAACATCGTGTGTGCGTATAACTTTCACTGATGGAAGAAATAGTCGAAATAGTTACTGCCACGTTGAGACCAATAGTCGAAATAGTTACTGCCACGTTGAGACCAATAGTCGAAATAGTTACTGCCACGTTGAGACCAATAGTCGAAATAGTTACTGCCACGTTGAGACCAATAGTCGAAATAGTTACTGCCACGTTGAGACCAATAGTCGAAATAGTTACTGCCACGTTGAGACCCATTTCAAGATAATTCAAGCACAAGAAAAACTGCAACCGTTTTGCCAATTATGCTGTTTTTTAAATTAATTTTAAGCTAATCCGTTTAATCCAGTTTTGTATGGATCCCTTTGTACAGCAGCTTCACGTGTGTGCATTCGTGTCATGTTTCCTTGTCAGTAAGCTTACATAAAGCACTCCACTGTATTTTATTGGTTTTATCCATCGTACAAATAAAGTATTTTGTGTAGATTCAAATTTGTGATTTAGGTGAAGTCTCGATAGGCTAATAGGGATGTCTCGGATATCCGCATCCGCGGATGATCCGCAACGTTTTGACATCCGCATCCGCAATAATTTAATGCGGATGTGCGGATGTTGTAGATTCGGGAGATGCCACTACAAATGTCGACAATCAGGCGCAATTCTGTTTTCTTCGTGCATGTATACACGTATATTACAGTCAGTTTCAAATGAAAATGCCTCTTGGCGTCCGAATTCCGACGCCAGACGCGTCGGATGACATCGTCCGACGCGTCGGATGACATCACCCGACTTGTCGGGTGACATCATCTGACGCGTCGGGTGACATCATCCGACGCGTCGGGTGACATCATCCGACGCCAAGCTTGCTGGCCTCGCTAGGAAAAGTTTTATATCATCCGACGCCAAATGAAACTCGATAAAATTTAGATGCAAACATATAAAAGGGGGGGTCAGAAACGAGAAACTACAGAAACAAATATGTAATTAAAAATACTTTTTTTTACTTTTTTATTTCCAAACTTACCTCTTGCTCTTGCAGGAGTGTATTGAAACGTCATCTTCATGATTTTAATCCTCGTCGGTGCTCATTTTTGCATTTGCATTTTTTTCTAACGTTACGTTGACTACAATTCACAAAATGTCATACTCGCATAATAAAACTGAGTTCTGCATTATTGAGAAATCAGCCTGCTAAGATTGTAATCAATCAGTATCAGTTGTTTACCACGCAGAATTTTACCACACCACATTTAGCATTTTGAAACATTGAAATTTGAAGTACATGCACCAATAACTATATACACAGCAGCAAGTAGCCAGAGGGTCAAGCCTTTGCCTTTGGGTTGGCATAAGGTTAATCAACAGCGTTTAAAACAAACTGTCAATGGCGGCGCAAGAGGTAGAAGATATAAAATAGGAATATATACAGACCTTTTAAGAATATAAAATATATATAAAAAATATAAATCTATTATATATTGTATAAATATTAATCTATATAATATATATAAATATAATATAGGAATACAGACCTTTTATATAGATTGGTGTATCTCGTTTAAGTCTCATTCTTGTTTATACGTGTCCTAATTTTTGGTGAAAAATTCATCTCATAACTTCTCTAACGTATTCTAAACAGATCTGCATCCGCATCCGCGCGGATGTCAGGAGTCGACATCCGCATCCGCGTATGTCAAAAAAGTGACATCCGCGACATCCCTAGCTTACTATATAACCACCTTTCTTTAGGCTTGAACAATCGACTGTAGGTTCGATTTCTTCCGTTGAATTCATGCAGCCATAGAGTGTTATCTCAAAACTGTTGGTCAAAGTGGGTCGGTCGCGGGTCCACTTTTACGGCGCGGGTTGGGTCGTGGGTCGAAAATTTTGACCCGCGTCTTATCTGTAGTGGTGGCAATACTAGGTAAAAGTACCTAGTTTACTTAAGTACCTAGTTTTTTAAAACTAGGTAAAAGTACTAAGTACTACCTAGTTTCATTTTCGGCTACCTAGTTTTACTTTTACCTAGTTTTGTTTTTACTACCACCTAGTTTTTCAAAACTAGGTAAACTAGGTAAAATTTTTTCAACAGTGGATAGCTTTTGCATGCGTAAGCGCAACGAACATTTAACTCTTATTTGTCCCTAATCTTCATTGAAGCCTCTAATCATTTTGTTAGTGTCAGGTTCTTTTCAAAAATAATAGTATTTGTACGGGCCAATACACATTTCCAGAAGGACTATGCGATACCACAGCTAGCTGAGTCTTTCCCCTTTACTTTTCGCCAATAGTTTTACATGCATTATGAAGTTATGCCCACAGGCTATTAACGTACAGCGAAGGTACATGGCCAAAGAAGTTCTGACAGATGTGTAAAATGAACAGAATAGCAAGCTAATTGTATCTGTTACACAGGGTCGATTCATACAGACATTAGGACAAATGGACGTCCGGACAAACTCAACGGCAAAACGGCTGTCCAATTCATACTTTCATCTGTTCAGCCGTATGTCCTTTTGCCCTTCAGACGTATGTCCGGTCATTCGTACTAAACGGCACAATTTCATTTTGTCCGTATGTCCGGCAAGTTAAATTTCGTTCAACTCTGCCGAAATTGTTGGGCATGCGGACAAACGGACATACGGCTCAAAAGTATGAATCGCACCTTTGTTCGTTTGCCCGAAAAAGTATGAATTGAAAAAACGGGCAAAGCAGGCTTTGTCTGTGTTTCCTACGTCCGTTTGTCCGTATGGCCTACGGAAGTACGAATCGATCCTTACTTCCAAAGAAGGAACAAAAACAAATGCATTGGAATTTCAACTTAGTTGTTACTGCTGACGGGCTGCATCGCCTGTAAATTCTGATTCGAAATCAGCTAACTGAAGGCTGTCTAATGATTGTCAGTGTGTACAAATTGATCTTGCCCGTGCAAGAACCTAGCCATCAATAAATGACTTTGGTAGCTGCGATTAGATTGCTTTGCAGCGCCGACATTGTACTGTATATGAGCTGTTATAAGTACACCTGCAAAACAAACGGTTTATCGCTTGGTGAGACTTTTGAGCCAAATGGTTAATGCAGCGGAATATTAGAACAGCATTGTTTCTGCACGCAGTAAGAACAGTTGAGATTAAACTGTAGAGTAGGTGTACAAGAAGGGTGAAAAGAGGCATTTGGAAAAATTTATTTTTTTGAAAAAATAAATTCAAATTTTTTTAATGATGATGCTCTTGTCCTAAGATGCGGGGGAGTCTTCTGGAACGAGTTTTTATCTTTAGGATCGTTAAAAATTATTTCAAAAATTTGTATTGTTTGTTATCCTTAGATGAAGGCGAAAAATAAATTTCATTGGTAACAAAATTATGACAATAGGTTCAGTAAATTTTCTTTTCTGGACTAGCGGGAGTAACGGAGACTTATCTTTTGGAAAAAATTCTCAGGTCCGGACATACAAAACAATATTATATACTTGTCTTATACTAGACAATACTAGGAACTGATACTTAACTTACTATAGGGCTACCTATCTAACTTTTTAGGCCAAACTTCTGCTTGCCTTTAGACAATTTTTCTAGACAATTTGAAGCACACCAAGAGAAGAATAAGTCGAAAAGTGGTTATAGTCATACTCTTAAGCTTCAATTACTAGGTAATGGAACAGAATATATTTGATAACTTGTATAGTAACGGTTAATAGATGATAACGTCAATTTAAAAAAAAAACTAGGCACTACCTAGTTTTGGCAAAGTACTACCTAGTTTTTTTCGCAAAACTCGGTAAAAACTAGGTACTTTTACCTAGTTTACCTAGTTTTGCGAAATTTTACTTTACTTTACCTAGTTTTGAAAAAAACTAGGTTGCCACCACTACTTATCTGCGTGAGGCAGAACAATCAGATAAAACGTGACGTCTGCTGCAGCAAAAAATTTTAGTAGCATGCCTTGTGGTAGATCTACCGATATTAGAATACAGTGGGTAATATTATATGGGCATCGTATTTGTGTGTTATTACGTAACCTATATATACTATCTGAACTTGTTTGAGAAATTATTTTTAACGCAATTTTAATTGTTAAATCAATTCCTATATTTTGCCCAGGGGTGGACGCGGGTCGTGGGTACCCGCAGGTTGGGTTGGGTTGGGTTGGAAAATTTGAGCCGTGGGTCGACCCGCGGGTATCCAGTTCAGGCTGCGCGGGTCAAAAAAATTTTTCCGACCCGCGTACACTGGAACTTGAAGAAATTGTCGACAAGGGTCCCCCCTTGGTTTTTATAGTCCTGCCGAAAAAATTTCTGATTCGTCTCTAATACTAATTGACAAAATTTGGCCTAAAAATTAATAAATTTAAAAAGTTTTTTCCTGGGGGCTGCCGCCCCCAGACTAGGGGTGTTTCAGTTAACTGATAACTGATAACTTTTTTTAAAAAAGTTATCAGTTAAAGTTAACTGATAACTTAACTGATTTAATTTCTCGGTGTTAACTTTAACTGAAATTATTTTGAGCCTTAACTTTAACTGATAACTTAACTGATTTAGACTCCAAAAACTGATTTAAATCAGTTAACTGATTTTATTTTCAGTTAAGCATCAAAACTGATTTTATTTTCAGTTAAGCGTCAAAACTGATTTTTTTAATTTTCAGTTAAGCGCATAACTGAAAATTCAGTTCTGCGTGTAACTGATTTAAGGAACTTCAGTTCAGCTGTGACCTGAAATATTGAATGCAGACAATATGTGCTTCCGTTAAGGTTTTTCAGATAAGCTTAGAGCTGTTTTTTCTCTTTAAGAAGGAGCCTTTAACTCCCTTTGTCCACAAACCTCCAAGACGTGGAGTGAGCGCAGTTGGGCTTTATATACGTAGAAGAAACTAATTTGCATATACTTTGAAAACTGGCCATTACGCGAAAACTAGCATGATCAATTCTAGCTTGGTTACACATAGAATTCTAACTTGACGTCAGGCGCGTTGCGCCTTAGCCAAATCTGTGAATTTTACTATGCCCCCTGTTTTTGTGTGATATGGTGTCTGATGATGGCGTATTTCCATTCTTTCGACTTTCATATGCTCGACAAAAATGTAACAAATTTCCAAAAAGCCCTACATTAGTTTGCGATTGATCGACTTTCGCATAGTTCGAATTGTGTCAAATTCAACATTAAATTTATTATTTAAATTCAATTTGAGATAAAATAATTCTAATTTAAATTAATACTAAGATAAATTAATGCAAATTCTAAAATTTGAAGCGAATCCGTGAACCTAAAATTTTCACTTATACAGGTAGCCCCCCTTTAAGGTACTAAGTGTGTGTGTTGGTCATAAGCCAGCCGTATTTACATTACAGTAAAGGTCACTAGGGAATAAATTGCAAGTACTCTGTAATATTAGTGAGGGAGGTAAATAGAAGTACTTTGGCAGGTACGAAAAATTACTATCCTAAATACAATACTTTGAATTTAAATATGATACTTTTGATATTTGATGCCTGGAAAAAATTTAAATATGATATAAATACAATACTTTGAATTTAAATATGATACTTTTGATATTTGATACTTGGAAAAAATATAATTATATAAATATGATACACAATAGGTAATTTAGATATGATACTATACCAATTTTAATATTGATACCGGTATTAAAAGTATTAATACCTAAGTATCACCTGCTACACAACCAACGAACTACCAGCCTACTGCCTATTGATTGATTTTCTTTTATCTTTTACCGACTAAAATTTTATACACGGGTACCCCCTTTGGTTTTTATAGTACAGCTCCACTAGCAATGCCCTCTAAAGTTAAAGAAGCGAAGCAGTAGTCAATCAAATTAAGGAGGCGGAGCAAAAGGCGAGATCAAAGAATGCCGCCGTTCTTAGACGGCACGAACATCAACAGGTCACGCCTTTAAGCGTGTGAATCAAAATTTTGACATTAAATATGACACCTCGAGTTTAAATATGATACTTTTGATTTTGATACTTGGAAAAAATTTAAATATGATATTTTAGATATTTGATACTCGGAAAAAATTTAAATGTGATATAAATATGATACTTCGAATTTAAATATGATACCATAATTTAAATATGTTATCATATTTGTATTTCTGGCTAAGTTAAAGTTACCTTTCGTGAACGGTGAGTGGTGCAGTGGTCAGTATCATTGTTTTGTAAACAGTAGATAGCCGGGTCGATTCTCAGTCCTGCTATTACCTGTGCATTTAAATTTCGTGAAGTTTTTTCTTCATTTTTCAAGTAAAATATAACTCTCTACGAAGGAATTTTACTGTTTTTAGGAGTCTACTTGTCTTTAATTTAATATTAATAGAATTATTAATATTAAAAGTATTTTAAATAGCGACTTTCAATTATTAATATTAATTATTAAAACAAGCCCAATCTGCGGCAAAACCTTCAGTAAGTATTAAGAATTACTTTCAAGTAAGCTGACCAGTGGGTCAGCTAAAACCTGTTGTGCAGCAATTAATATGTAATATTACTGCAAAATGTGTATGCAAAAAATTGACGAAGTTTTCTTTCAGCAAAAATGTGTATGTAAAACGTTGAACACGTTTTTGTGTTGCAATAAGTTGTTTGTGTAAAAATTTAAAATTGTTTTTATCTTACAACAAATTACGTAAGCACGAGTTCTTCTACTGAGTAAAATTTCATATAAGCGTTACCCAGGTGTACCCAACCCTTATTAACTGGTGACGCGAACTATTCACCATCACTGTTTCAAGAGACATATATTCAGCAACGTTAAATATATGGGTAAGCAGTACGCATCCAATACGCATCCAGTAAGACATCAAACGTATAACATTTTAGATTTGAATTTAGTTTTATTTTTTTCATTTGAATTGAATTCAATTTAAATGTTCAGACTGACACTTAATTAGATCCGTTTTACATTTTACATAGTTGATATTCTTCGCATCAACTGTTTCTATGAGCCCGGTTAGCCTAGTTGGTAAAGTGTCCGATCCGTAAGCGGAAGGTTGATAGTTCGAATTTACTCCGGGAGCTCATTTTTAAAAATTTGACATGACATTTTGATCTTTAACAGAATATAGTCAATGAGAATGAAATAGGTCTGTAGTAATTGTAGTGAAGCTCTTAAGGTAGCGCTCAGCAACAAAACTCATGTTCGGCGCTCAGCTCATGAATAAATAGCAATACCACTTTAATTGTACATCAAAGAGACATCAAAAAAACCTATTTAGAATACACTTTAATGTTAATGTGTCAAATTTTATGACCATGTTGAGTTTCCTATTCACACTAATTTTGTTTTTGACCTAGCTCGACGAAACTTCAACCGATTTTGACGATCTTGGTACCGATAGAAAGATCTTTCAAAAATCTAGACGTGATCGATCTTCGATTTTTGATTTTCAGTTTTGGTTTTGCAAAAAATTCAAAAATCAGTTGTGTTTGAGCGACTACAAATAGTGCTGCGAGCCAAAATTTGCAAATCAAAAACTTTAACGTCTGCATTCATATTTTTTCTTTCATAGTGCAAATTTTCAACTCGATCGCTATCGGCATCGAAGAACCAGGTTCAAAAAAAGTAGAAGATTTCGATACGCAAAAATGTGAGGTTTGCCCACACGTTTCACTGTTTCAAAATTTAGACCTTTCCTATGACTGCATATTTCCGTTGAAAAAGTTACCAAAAGCCATACTCATTTTTTTAAGAAATTAAATCAAATAATTGACATTTTCGAAGATTTATCAGCTTTTAGGTTTTTTATTTTCTATTTGCTATGTTCACGGCTAAATAACTCAGCAAAGCTTCAACGTATTCTTATGTTTAATACATCAATTTAACGCTAAGAAACCGCGTATTTGAGTGATATGAGTAATCATTTTATATTGAAACAAAAATTTTATGCTACAAGACAACTACAAATTTGTCAAAAAAAATTTAAAAATTTTTTTTATCACAATATGCACATCAAATGAAAGCTGTTTTCATTCTGAACAACTTTCCTACAAGACATTATGCTCAAAAATGTCGCTGAAAAAAATTAAACGCCAAAGTCGGTTCCCCTGATCGCCACCTTAACGACGAATACACTGTAAATCTAGGTGACACATGCACATACACACATGAGCTGATGTTTAACACGCACACAGACGAAACTCTTGCACAGTCTAGTGTTATCTCACCAGAATCAAAATTAAAAACCTCTGTTGTGCTGTGGCACAACAGGAATAACAATAGGGGGTCTGGGTACTTCCCCTACCCCCATGTGCATCCATGGGCACAATGCAATGATCTACAATTTGCTCGCAAACGAAGTTTTTTATGCAAAAGCTGCTTGTCAGGAGGGCAAAATATGATGTCGGGCATCAAAGTGGTTTTTAAGATCAGCAAAAAATGAGGAAACTGAATTTAAGACTCACTGCTGATCAGCAATAGGTACCTATTACCTAAGAAACCGAAAATTCAAAAGTTTCCAACCAGCGCGGAAACTTTCCAAGCCGGCTTGGAAATTTTCCGGAAATTTCAGAAAAATCTCCAGCCACTCCCAAGTCCCAACCCTATTCGCTAGTACAACCAATGTTTAATGACCAAGTGACCAAAGTTTGTAATATTAGTTAGTTATATTGTTTCCTGTTTTCAGTCAACTCTAAAAGGTGGGTAGGGTAGCTGTTCGATACAAACTTACTTACCTATCTAATACCAGAAATACTTAAGCTTAGGTATATAGATTAAACATAAAGAGTCCATAATAAGAAGAGTATGACACTCTTCTGGTTTGGACTCCAGCTGGCCGCGGACATGCTGCGACTATTATTTCCCCAAAAAGGCCACAACTGTAGGGGGGCAACCCCCCTAAACAAACGAAGGCATAGCCTTCAACTGTGGGGGGTCCCCCCCACGTTTGAGACCTATAGTATGATTCAGTGGCCCCCCCCCACAGTTGAGGGCTATGCCTTCGTTTGTGTAGGGGGTACCCCCTATTTTAATAATTAATATTAAAGGTCGTTATTAAAAGTACTTTTAATATTAATTATTTTATTAATATTAATATTAATAAAATTGAGCCGCTCTATTTATATCAGTATTTAGTTAAAAATAAATCAGGTAGGCTATTTATATTATTATTAAAATTAAAAATAAATTGGGTACACTATTTATATTAATATTATTAAAAGTTGTTGGCACTATTAATATTAAAAATAGCTGTTATTTTTAATAGTATTTTTAATAGTGCTTAAATCGGCAGTCGCTTAGGCTGTCATTTTGTCAATAACATGCAATCTTACTTGTATGCTTACTGGAAAGTGTGTGTTTTCTATGTTTTATAGACCCTTAGCGTGAAAATTAAATTTATATTTATAT
>JASANF010007064.1:0-36975 GCA_030248245.1 Trissonchulus sp. WLG1_4 | reverse complement strand
GACTATACGTTTCAGTAAAACACAACTGCTAATGTTTTTCAGCCTTTCAAGTTCATTACATACGTGTAAATGCACTGGCTTGTGATGGCATTTCCGTGAAAATCTATTTTTCTTGACGAAATTTGCTCAAAAATGTTCGAAAAAATTTTTATGTGATTATGTACATCAAATTGAAGGAAATTCACTTCTGATCAACTTTGTTCTTACGATGCATATTTATTTTTGCGCGTTTTCAAAATAATGGCCAAAACCCACATTTCAGGAGTGCCACCTTAATGTGAATGTGTCAAATTTTATGACCCTGTCGAATTTCCTATTCACACTAATTTTTTTTGACCTAGCTAAGCAGAACTTCAACCTTCAACTTTCAACGTGCTTGATCTTCGATTTTTCATTTCTATTTTTGATAAATCGATTTTTCGTTTGAGCGACTACAATCTGCAAAAAGTGCTGGGAGCCAAAATTTGAAAATAGAAAAACTTTCACGTCTGCATTTGTATTCTTTCTTACATTGTGCAAATTTTCAACTCGATCGCAATCCCAGGACCCAGGTCGAAAAAAAGTAATCGATTTCGCTACGCAAAAAGGGTTTGCCCAGACGTTTCACTGTTTCAAAAATTAGACCTTTCCTAGGACTGCATATTTGCGATTGCGTTGAAAATGGTACCAAAAGCCTTCATCAATTTTTTAAGAAATTAAATCAAAAATTTGCCATTTTCGAAGATTTATAGCCAGTCGGGGAAAAAAACCCACTTTGGAAACTTTTGGTCATATCCCAAGTATTATAGTGGTGCGGGGAATAAAACCCTATTTTCAACTTTTCGGGTCCTCCTGCGCGCCACATAAATCGGATCCATTAATGCTCGCGCCTGTTATAACGGCCATCTTTCGCCTAACTGTTGCACTAATAAAATGTATTCTAACTACTCACGTTTCTGAGTAATAAGCCTAAATGTAAGGGTTCTTGTCATTAAGACGAGACAGATTAAGGCTTACTTTTAGATGTCTTAAGTCGTCTTAAGAGGTCTTAAGCCCCAATCTGCGCCGCCTTGAACTTGGCCGAGTTGTGCAACCCAAATTTTCAAGACCAGCAACCAGGGTTGGTTTTTTTCCGGAAAAAAATTATGGCCGGAAAAAAAACCGGTTTTTTTCAGGTTTTTTTCCGGTTTTTTTCCGAGTGTTTTTCCGATGTCCAAAAATGACGGAAAATTACTTTTGAATTCTATTTTTACACTTTCCGTCTTAGTAACTTCATTATTATTCGATGACGACCGGTCACTGTTTATTTTGCTTCGTTTGCACTAGATAGATGAGAGAACAACCATATTAGCCCGTTTTTTTCTATTTTAAGTTTCGTTAAAGTTGAACGTAAAATTTTAGTCTTACTTTGTTAACGCGAGGTAAGATTAAGGTGCGGTAAGTTTACGCATCAATTGCGAAAATCTTAACCCCACTAATAGAATAATGGAAATAAGATCGGCGTATTTTTCGATCCCGATCCAATTTCGCTGCTTAAACGGACACCCGCTTTGGTTTAGAATGTTGTGCAATGTTTGGGGGGGTGTTGGTTGGTGTTTGAGGTTTCTTTTGGTTGTTCTGAGTTTGAAGTTGTAAAAATTGCGATCGGAATTAAGCAAAACGGACACAATTTAATTTTTCGCATAGGGTGGAATAAAACGAGGTTAATTAGAATAAGGTATGTAGTAATCCGACAAAATAAACTGTCCGACGGTAAGGTAAACTTGATAGTTTAAAAAATATGTCTAAGTGTCATCGAAAATTTCAACGCTACTTGCAACTACCTGCTGAGGAAGCTGGAATATGGTTTAGGCTTTTATATAAAATATAAACCTAGTTTAGAGCAGTATATAATAGATCCGGTTCTTTAGTCCTAACACGCCCAGAAAAGGAACGGATAGCTTCTGAAGTAACCGCATATATATATATTTCAATATTTATGAATGGTTACGCAAATATCAAAACTTGAAGTCAATGTATAACAATCTTTGCCAACTATCCTTAATTGGTCGCAATATCCTTAATTAGTCACAAAACAGTTTTTTTTGTTTTTTTAAACGATTTTAACGCATTCTGACTTTCTGAGCAAGTTTAAACGTTTCATGAGTAATTTACCAATTTCGAGTTTTTTCCGTTTTTTTCCGACCCCTCGGAAAAAAACGGAAAAAAACCGTTTTTTTCCGGTGCCCAACCCTGCCAGCAACAGACACCTAAAAGTTGCTGAGACTTGTGTTAGTCAACGTGCATACGTACGTACGTGGTACGTATATACTCCTAGACATAAACCAACTTAGTTAAATTGCTGCTACTTAGTAGCAGCTGTCATCGTCCGAAAAACTGGACAAACACTATTTATTAAAGGTTGAAAAACTATTGAGGAGGGAACGTGTTATAAAATTTCGTATTATGGAAGGAAGATTAGTGTTGGGATTTTTTTCGTAACGTATATACCCGAACCCGAACCATTCGTACCCGAACCACCCGAACCCGAACTTTGGCCAAATGAACTGCATGACATTACTCACTTCTGTATTTGAATATAGAATGTCAAAAAAGTGTGAAGCAATTGAGTCAACAACTAGTGTTTGGCCGATACCCAAAAATACCGATAACCGATACCGATAAAAAAATACCGATACCGATACCGATATTTTCTATGAAATGTGCATATACCATAGACAGTGCTATGTATACAGACATACAGTATTTCTGTGAACTGTACATAGACATTGTGTTGTTGTATGGGGATGCTATGATTGTGTGAGATGTATGTGGGGATCATATAGCATAAGCTTCTGGGTGGGTGGGAAGATCCCCACCAAAATTTTCGTCCCAAGAAGGTGGAGGGGTCAGTCCTAGTCGGAGGGACAACTAGTGAAGATCCCGGCCCCGACGTGTGTCAAATTTTCGACCGTGCGCCTTTTTTATCTTAATGAGTGTATGTATATAATTGTAAAAATGCCAGCGTGGCTGAGTAATTCTAATCCTAAGGTAGGAGAATCAAATCCTAGCTAATCGTTACATGTAATCCCCTTGAGCAAGTAATTAGGGGTACATTTTTCCTGCCAACGCAGCAGTATTTCCCCATTGGAAAAGTAAATGGGAATATACCACTTATGTGGGAGAGTAATAGGGGTTCGTGTGAGACATTATACCAGGAGGGGTTGCTCCCCCCTTTCCGGATGTATAAGTTATTATCGAAGTGGTGGTCATTACTCATATAGTCATTCTCCTAGAAGCCGCTAAAGAGCAATGTTAAAGAGATGAGCACCGCGTCCGAGGGCGGAAACGACTAACTACCAAAAAATAGTTATCCATCAGCCGGTCATCTTTATCTCCTTTTTATCCATGTAAAATAACCATTTTTGCTTTAATTATGTGATATTTGCTTAAATTTTGATCAAAAACTTAAAAAATCTAAACTTTTTTGCTTCAGCAAGGTAAAGATTACATCAGCTTGTAGGACGACGTGAAACTTGTATTGGTATCGATGGTGAAGGATCCCACACATAAAGAAGGGGTGAAGAAATATCCAAAATTGTACTGCTGTTACACGTTTGACTAAAAATACCTAGTCCTACAGATATTAATTGTGCCAGAAAATTACAGCATAGGGCACGCACAGGCAGCAGACAAAATGGTCAATGTTCGTAGAATAGGTAGTGCCTAAGGTATATATATATACTAAACGCGCTGTGAATACTCGACGTGCTACCATGTACTAATGTGGCGTCCTATTCCAAACGTGTGCTGGCAATGTGGTAATGTCTACCGCGAGAACTTTCAAGAGATAGTTTCTTGAATAGTTTCAAGAGATGGTGAAAACACAATAAGAGCTGAAATGTTTACCATATATACTGTTTATAATACTTGTCAGCTCTGGTGCCTGTTGAGTTCTTTGATTAAAAAAGTAAGAAGTTGAAGGTAAAAAAACTAATACCATGTTATAATTTAAATCAGGTGAGCCAACATACCCCAGGAGGAAAAACTATCGGTATCGGTATTTTTGAAATTTTAAAATACCGATACCGATACCGATACCGATATGCCTATTATCGGCCGATACCGATACCGATACCGATAATCGGCTAAACACTATCAACAACCTTTCAAGGAATAAATACTTTTAATATTCAACGTTGAATAAAGTGATTAGTCAGCAAAAAACCGACTAAGTTTCATGCTTAATCAAATCACATTCAATTTAACCTTGTGGGTGGGATTCAAACTGCCTACTTTTGAATTAACAGTCGAACGCCCAAACCAACAGGTTAAGAGGCAACGTAGATGAGTTATGAGTTTGTCAGCATTCCCTTGCGGAGCAGACGTTACGTTGCTAATACTGACAGGTAGCGTCGACCTTGCGCTGGTTAGGTTCAGGCCTTTTGGCTATTTTTATTCTTTACCAGGGGCGTAGCCTGGATTTTGAAAAGGGGGGTTGCACCTTGTCCACTTTTTTGCTCAATTTTTTAAACCCACTATTGCGGGGTCTGGGGGTGTCAGCCCCAGAATCCAATTATTTTTGCACTTTTTAACGAAGTGGTGTACATAAAAAATGCAAATCTGATCTTTTAATTTAATCTCATTGTTGTGGGGGTCTGGGGGCGGCAGTCCCCAGGAAAAAAATTCGAGAATTTTTTGATTTTTAGGCCAAATTCGGTCAATTGGAGACGTATATATAGTGGTGCGGGGAAAAAAACCCTATTTTCAACTTTTCGGGTCCTCCTGCGCTCCACATAAATCGGATCCATTAATGCTCGCGGCTGTTATAACGGCCATCTTTCGCCTAACTGTTGCACTAATAAAATGGATTCTAACTACACACGTTTCTGAGTAATAAGCCTTGAAACCTCCGGGAAAAAAACCCTATGCCGGGAAAAAACCCCTAATGCGGGGAAAAAAACCCTACCACTTTTTTCGGCTGTTGTATTAGCAGTGAGTATAAACTCAATTCCATCGTGTTCTACAACTCTTAGGCTGCAGTATGGACTAAAAAAACCGTTTCTCCGACACCCATGTGACTCACAATAAATCTTAAAAAATCGACCCTTTTTCGCAGAAATGACTTCTGCCCAAATATGCATTTTTTTAGTATTTAAATGCATTAAAAATAGATTTTTGCACTTATTATGTCAGAAACGGTGGCCAAACACCGCCCGCGTCTACCATTCTTAGATTTAGGTGGTACGCAGCAGCTAAAGCCTAAAAATTTCAAAAAAATGCCAAATTTTGGTGAAACATCACCAAAACAGGTTTCGTACGGGGTGTCAGGGTATGGGCCAAAACGACAAAAAACGACGTTTTGCGGCCGAATAAACGGTTTCAATGAAGTCTACACATGTTCTTACCCCAGATCAGTCAACTTTTGTATCAACAGTGGGTGAGTTTACCTAAAAATTGTCGCCAAACAAAATAGGGTTTTTTTCCCCGCAATAGGGTTTTTTTTCCCCGCACAAACTTTGAACTGGCGCAGGTAAACCACAACGTTTCTCACTGTTTTTGAGCTTCAGAAGTATAGAGGAAAGGTAACTCTCTTGAAAAGTGCAAACAACGTTGGCCAAAAGTGGTTTTGTGAAAAATTATGACAAGTCAAAAATTTGGAAAATTTTGTCACTTTGGAATTTTTCAACATGCAAAATTTTGAAATTTAAAAAAAAATGCTACAGGCCTCAAAACTGCACAGAAATTGGTGTGGTAAGTAAGTTTGGGATGCGCTTTCCACCTACATACTCAAAAGGTCCTATGTCGTAAGGTTCGGCCAGGAAGCACTAGGGTTTTTTCCCCGCAAAACGCGTAGGGTTTTTTTTCCCGCACCACTATAGTGGAAATTTTTTTCGGCCGGGCAATAAAAACCAAAGGGGCGACTCTTGTGTACAATTTCTTCAGGTTCGACCAAAAAGGCGGGGTCGCCTATAATTGACTATTAACACAAATTGTACCAAAAAGGCGAACTTTTCAGCCTGTGCCAGGTGTGGCGCAGAGATTATACAGTTTTGAGTTTGAATAATTTGACAAATGGATATATAAATGGTTTGTATCATATTATGCAATCCAGCTTGGGTTAATGTGATCATACAATAAGCGATTGATACTCGCTGTCACGATGCGCGAGTGGGATTTGAACAGATTTGGATAACTTTGTTTAGATGAGGAGTACCGATGGTTCAAAGTTGGCCAAATTTTTCAAGCTTCGTAGGTGAAAACAGTCAAAATTTCGATTCCTCATAAAAATTGTAAACATGATCAGAATCAGTTCGAAACTCGTGTATGGAGTTGTTTAGAGGGTGTTTTATTGCACACAAAAATTGGTACCAATTGAACCACCCTAAGCTCAGAAACTGGGGTGGGTTTTTTTCCCGACAAACGGGGTGGTTTTTTTCCCGATTGGCTATATATATATATATATATATATATATATATATATATATATATATATATATATATATATATATATATATATATATATATATATTCAGCTTTTATGCAGGTTTTTCTGTTTTCATTTGCTAATTCACGGCTAAATAACTCAGCAAAGCTTCAGCTTATTCTTATATTTTATCAATTTAAAGCAAAGAAACCGCATATTTCAGTGATATGAGTATAAATCATTTTATATTGAAACAAACAATTTTTTGCTACGGCTACAAAATTGTCCAAGAAATTTAAAAAAAATTATCACAATGTGCACACCAAATGAAAGCTCTTTATATTTTGAACAACTTTCCTTCAAGACATTGTGGTCAGAAATGTCGTTGAAAAAATTTAAAACGCCACAGTCGTTTCCCCCGAGTGCCACCTTCTTCTTGCAGTCTCATTTGCCTTGTTGCAGCTACTACTACTACCAACAGCAACAGGCGGCCTATCCACAGCAGGCCGGCGCCGCACCCCCCGCTCAACCCGGAGCTGCTGCAGCGGTAGTTTGTCTATACTTTTTGGCCAAAAAAACGGAGTGAGGGTTCAGCTTCAGCAGAGTGTTCTCCAATCTTGGCGAGCTCATTGCCGTGCTGTGGCTGTGAATGAGCTCGAATTGATGGAGACAGAGCGAGCGGGCAAGCTGCCTTCGAATCCGACGAGGCCGCACTCACGCCGTCGGTTATACCTCTATGGCTTGCACACCTTTAGCTCCATTCTAGCTTGGCGAAAGCCACTAAGTCTCGGCTCAGTACTTTTTTCTCAACTTTTCAGCTGTTTAGCTGGTTTTTCTGTTTTGTAAATCCCTGTTCATACTTCACTACTTGACAATAATTCTACACGTCAATCATTTTACCTATTTATTCGCACATGAATTTGACCTGATTAGTGCAAAAAACTGCTACAATTATCAAGCCACAATAAGGACACGTGGCTTTAGTTGCATATTGAAACTGTCTGTATGGTGAGCAGTTGTGAAGGTGGCCTTTGTTTCAGGCCGGGGGTGATGCTGCTGGTCAAGCGGGATACGGCCAGCAAGGATACAATCCTTACGATCAGGTTCGTGACTGACTTTTCCCCAGTCCTAATGGGTCACCACACGATTCAGACTAAGGGGGGGCAATGGAGCTCAGCTAGCCATTGGATTATTGTCATTCCTTTTTTAGCGTGGCAATATCTCACACACATTAGGAGTTTTACAATTTTCTGCACACCACAACTTGACACGATCCGGACTGGTCATTCTCCCAGACCGCTTTTCAGCCCCCATGTTCCGCCAAAATAGAGATTATCAGTTCAACGCCCATCCCCATCCGCCACCCCGTTCACACGCACAGCTTCGCCCTCCGGCAGACTTAGCCAGACGCAGTTTTACACCCATTCCACTTTCCGAATGTATCGCTGCGTGCAAATGATGCGTATGTCTGCGAATTGTATTCGTAGATAGGGACATCAGAAGTCTATCTGATGATACCTGTTTCATGATCTGATGCACCAGTGACCAACTCAGCAATGTTAGTGGATCTGCTACATTGTAGTGCCAAAAACACAGTATATATAACACGCGCGGAAGGGGGTGGGCGCGTGAGCATTTTATATAATTCAGTGTTATGTTCGTCGTTGAAAATAATTCCATCAACCCAAACTTTTCAACGGCGAGCATTTTCAGCGAGTAACGACGAACATTTTGCTTCGAAAAATCGCGTCCAGACCCCTGCCCCTGCGATAAAGTACGACGTTAAGGTGGCACTCCTGAAATGTGGGTTTTGGCCATTATTTTGAAAACGCGCAAAAATAAACATGCATCGTAAGAACAAAAGTTGATCAGAACTGAATTTCCTTCAATTTGATGTACATATCAAATAAAAAATTTTCGAACATTTTTGAGCAAATTTCGTCAAGAAAATAGATTTTCACAAAAATGCCTAACAAGCCAGTGCATTTACACGTATGTAACGAATTTGAAAGGCTGAAAAACACTAGCAGTTGTGTTTTACTGAAACGTAATTAAAAATTTACGGTGTTTTATTGAGTGTGGTATAATTTTTTTGTGAACTAACGCAATACTTTCTGCATGAGACAGAAATATAGTGCGTGTGAAAACAAACGCAAATTTTCGGCTTGCGATTTTAAAAAATTGGCTCAACGAAAAACGTTAAAATTTGGCACATAAATGCACCTTGTCATCTTCGAGCGGTCGCAAAATTTGATTTTTGGCAAATCGATAGTATCTAGAAAATTTAGCCAAATTTATGATTTTCAAAAATTGCGATTTTAGTGTCTTTCGATATATCAATCATATTCATCAAAAATGACTTTGCGACCGCTCGATCACGTTGAGGCGAGCAAAATGAGCTATTGATTGTGCAACAGCTACTTACTTGCGAAGACAAATCGCAAGCCGAAATTCCACTCACGTTTGGTCTACAGTGAATGCTAATTTGTATCGATCAACTTCATTTTTTGTATTCAGGCATACTTTTACACCAGCTTGCCATTGTGCATCTAAAATTGGCCCCAGACCGTCGTTTTTCGAAAAGTCACTTTTCAGGAGCGCCACCTTAAGAATGTGTGTGTGTGTGTGTGTTATGAATTGTAGTGTTATTGTTATGTATATATATATATATATATATATATATATATATATATATATATATATATATATATATATATATATATATATATATACAAGGGCGTACCCAGGGGGGGGGAGGAATTCCCCCCCACCCCCCCAAAATTTTTCCCCAGTGATTTTTTACACAAGGGTCCCCCCTTTGGAAAAATTTTCTGATACGTCTCCAGTGGACTAAATTTGGCCTAAAAATCAAAAATTTTCCCAATTTTTTTTCTGGGGGCTGCCGGCCGCAGACCCCTGCGACTATGTGGCTTACTATTCCTGGTTATTGTCTTTCATCAAAGCCTATGCATGTATACACAACTACATTATGCTGCACGTGCATGTCTACACGAGTATAGTATGCTACATTTACTTGTGGAATACACCGTCTGATATGACACTCCCATCTTTTGTTTTAAATTTTGTCGGAAAAATTTCTGATACGTCTCCAGTTGACCAAATTCGGTTTTAAACTTGGAAAAATCGCCAGTTTTTTTCTGGGGGCTGCCGCCCCCAGACCCCTGCAGCCTTGTGGTTTAACCCTATCATGCCCAAAGGATCATGGGAGATACCCCACGATGAACTATCATATCTAGGGCTATGCAACTTGACTAGTCTATTCTAGTGACAAGATCTTTTAGCTGTTTTTATGGGAAATTGTAGGTCTTCGCATTAGGCCGGCAATTTTTAGTCCTACTGCCACACAGCGAAGCCTATGCTCATTTAAGCAATGTGAAAATTTGACTTTTTTTCATCGCAAAAGTATAGCAACCTTAACTAAAAAAACGGAGATTTTAAATTTTTGTCATATTTTTTTAAAAAATGGGTCAAAACAGACAGTTGATGTATGATATGAATCTTAATCATATTCAGCTTATGTTAGCATCTAAATTTTTTCTATGAAAAGTCTATTTTTCCTGCAAAAAAGAAAAATCGTCCGTTTTTTTTTGATAATGATTTCCCTAAAAAAAACGGATTTTTTCAAAAATAAAACGGAGGTCAATAAACACCCAAAACCTGCATAAACTTCACTTTTTAACACTCAAACATCAAGAAAAATCTTTTTTGCTCATCAACATCGTATAATAGAGCACTTCGAACAAGGAATTGTGAAAAAAAAATAACAACTAATGCAGACAGCCTTAAACCTGAAACAGTCGATCACCAAAATAAGTGCGAGCAGCTAACTCTCGACTGCAATAACGGGTGGCCGACGCTATAGGGCCCCCTATTCTATGCAGAGGATCCTCTGATCGCGTTCAGCGGCTCAATTTATCTCCAAAAGCATTAAAATCCTCATTTCGAAAATTTGACCGCTGGGGACTCCCAATGGGAAATTCCTTAAGGGGGGTCGTGGGGGGTCCAAAAGATTTTCTAAACAAAAATGAATCTCGAATTCGCGTTCAGCGGCCTAATTTATCCCCAGAGACGTCAAAAAACCATTTTTAAAAAAATGACCAATGTAGACCTATCAGGACCCTCACTGTGGGGCGGGATTGACTGTGGATTCATTCCAAGGCTTTTTTTCTCAATAAAGTTAATAAGATTCAAAACAGGACTATATAATTGTGATCTAAACACGGATCAAACATTCAGTTTTTTTTCGAGAAAATTTATCGAAAAAAAAACGGATGCTGTATTTCGGAGTACACGTCACTCCGAGGGATAAGATTGTCAAAGAAGATGGACAATAGTTTAGATTATCATTGTGGTGAGTTTGGGAGTGATTGGATGGATGTTAATGAAAATATGATACTTTATCCAAAATTTCCGAGGTCAATATTCCGACTCTAAATTTGGGCGGTCTGAGAAATTTTAACAAAATTTTTTGAACTTAACTTTTGGAAGTTACTGCACCACTAAAAATTAAAATTTAGTCTTTTTTCTACTTTCTCCACGATTTCTGGCTCTGTGTAAGTCATGGACTCTGAAAAAAACCCATCCGTTTTTTTTTCGAAAAATCGGCCTTCCGTTTTTTTAGTTAAGGTTGCTATAGTATTTTCTTTGAGGCCACATTACGAAATCTAAATGCAACTCCGGCAATCTGCTTTATGTGCATCAGATACAGCGGATAATGTCGTTTATTTCTAGCATTCAACTACGGCAGGCGCACAGTTGCTGTGTTCCTACTCTAGGATGAGGTACATGATTATGTTTTGTTCACCATTCATTTTTCTATCGAATGGTGGTTTCGCGATCTCTCTACGACGCACGTAGCTCGAGCAATGTCCAAAAAACTAGAAGGTGTCAGAATGAGGCTGTCTAGCCAGTGATACTCTGGGCATTAAAGGGTTAATAATCTTGCGTTTCTAAGGCGTTTTACGAGTGTTAAAATTGCTAACAAGCAGCAATTTTATGCAAAAGTGGTCTGCCACCTTTATCACTTTCGCAAAGTTTGGACCTGTCGCCTTGCAATGTTATTTTCTATGCTACATAATATGTAAATATTATCATTAAATGAATAAAAATAATATAGTTCGGTTGCATTTTGTCAAGTTTAGCTGCCTCTTGTGCACAGTCTAGTGTATGTATAGTGGTGCGGGGGAAAAACCGTATTTTCAACTTTTCGGGTCGTCCTGTGCTCCACATAAACCGGATGCATTAATGTTCGCGGCTGTTATAACTAAATTTTGGTGAAACATCACCAAAACAGGTTTTGTAAGGGGTGTCGGGGTATGCGCCAAAACGAAAAAAACAATGGTTTGCAGAATAACAAACGGTTTGAAGGAAGTCTACGCATGTTCTTAGCCAAGATCGGTCAAATAGCAACAATGGGTGAGTTTAGCAAAAAATTGTCGCCAAACAAAATAGGACTTTTCCCAGCAATAAAGTTTTTTCCCGCACAAACTTTGAACAGTCACAGGTAAACCACAACGTTTTTCACTGTTTTTGAGGTTTCGAAGTATAGAGGAAAGGTAGCTCTCATGAAAAATGCAAACGGCGTTGGCCAATAGTGTTTTCGTGAAAAATTATGACAAGCCAAAAATTTAGGAAATTTTGTCACTTTGGAATTTTTCAAAATGCCAAATTTTGATATTTCCTAAAAAAGCTACAGGCCTCAAAACTGTATATATAGAAATTGGTGTGGTAAGTCTGTTTGAGAAGCGCTTTCCACCTACAGTACATTACTGTAAAACTGTGTACGTACTCAAAAAGGGCCTATGTTTAAAGTTTCGGCCAGGAAGCACCAGGGTTTTTTCCCGCAATACCCGTCTTGTGCTTTTTCTTCGCAACACTATACCAATTGACAGTTTGCAAGTTTCATATAGTACGGTTTGATTTAAGAGATAAATGGACGTCGAGGGTAAATATTTAGGTTTAAGGTTTTGATCGCTTAAAACCACAAAGCTAGAAACCATAAAAAGACTAAAAGGACGTAAAAGGACTAAAAAGACGTGTAAAAGGACTTTATGAAAAAAGAGAAATTGCTTGCATACTTTGCAGCCTATCAAAAATAAAAACAATACAAAATTGCAAAACTTAAACGACCATAAAGGTAAACGAAGTATTGAGCCAGTTACTACTGTTACTACACAAAATCAGTAACCTTAATAGTTATTATCATATTCACTATCAAAATCTTAAATCCTTAAAACAGGAAATCTTAAACATACGAAATGCTTATAACCTAGGTTATATCTAATAATGACAAACCACGTGTTAATTGGAATAGTATGTAGCTCATTAATCAAACTGTCAAGTCAAGGAATAGTGATGTTACCGATCGGCTCATAGAGTAGTTAAATTGCAGCAGACATATACATAGGTAAAAAGCACACCCTAGTGGTAACCACGTATGCGTAGGCTAACCAACGGCTAAGCCTTGAAATATAACCCTTCGTTGTGGAAACGTCACATATATCAAAAATACGTGCAATCTACGCTGCAAGAAGCAGCGTAAAGACCTGTCGGCATTTTTATATATATATATATATATATATATATATATATATATATATATATATATATATATATATATATATATATATATATATATATATATATATATATATATATATATATATCAGAGCGCGGGTCCAGGGGGGGGGGGGGGCGGGGGGGGCGCGCGCCCCCCCCCCCGAAATTTTTTTAGACTGAAATTTTACACAAGGGTCCCCCCTTTGGTTTTTATTGCCCGACCGAAAAAATTTCCGATACGTCTCCAATTGACCAAATTTGCTCTAAAAATCAAAAATTTCTCCAATTTTTTTGCTGGGAGCTGCCGCCCCCAGACCCCCGCAATTTTCTGGTCCTTGTTATCTTCTATCATCAAAGCCTATGCATGTCTACAAGAGTACATTGTGTTGCATTTACTCGTGTAATACACTGTATGATACTCTGATCGCAAGGTTTTTTGGGCAAAATACGGGGCAAATGCTAAGGATTTGGAAATCTTGCTCACCAAATTTATATACCATAATGTATGGTACCCTTGCTGGTCTAATACACTGATGTGACGTTCCCCATTTGTTTTAATTGCCAGGTTGGAAACAATTTCTGATACGACTAACTCACTTTTTTGCATTGTAATCTATCGTTTTGCTAATTGCGGCATAGTGAACGGAGCAGTTTTGAAAAAATTCTGTCCATAGCAATACCCTCAAAAACAGTAACGTCTCTCTACTTTAGTATATAGAGTTTGAAAATAGGTGCAGATTTTTGAGGATATCCAGGGGTCAAAAACAGAAAAGTTGCCCAGCTTCTGGGGGCTGCAGCCCCCAGACCCCCGCAACTGTGTGTTTTGATAAAAGTTACAGATTTTCGAGGATATCGCGGGGTCAAAAACAGAAAAGTTGCCCAGCTTCTGGGGGCTGCAGCCCCCAGACCCCCGCAACTGTGTGTTTTGATAAAAGTTACAGATTTTAGAAGATGTCCCCTGGTCAAAAACAGAAAAGGTGCTCAGCTTCTGGGGGCTGCCGCCCCCAGACCCCCGCAACTGTGTGTTTTGATAAAAGTTACAGATTTTAGAAGATATCCCGGGGTCAAAAACAGAAAATGTGCTCAGCTTCTGGGGGCTGCCGCCCCCAGACCCCCGCACCAGAAAATTGGTATTGTATTTGAATGGCCGAGTGGGGGGGGGGGGGGTCGCCCCCCCCCCCCCCCCCGAAAAAAATTCCTGGATCCGCCACTGATATATCCCCATTGTATATATATATATATATATATATATATATATATATATATATATATATATATATATATATATATATATATATATATATACATCAGGGATGGACCGGAACCGGAACCACCAAAAAATACCGGAACCGGAACCCCCTTCAAAAGACCCTATATTTTGCAATATTTTCAAACAAAATTTTTTGTTTACTTTTGCTTACATACATTTTTGTGACTGCCCTTCTAACAGTCCCCTAATTTTAAAACAGTTTTTACGCCAAAAATTCGGGCAACACCTTTTTTAAAGATTACAAAATGTTTTGAAAAATGTTAAAAATGTTTGAAAAAAAGTGCACTTATATTATATATATATATATATATATATATATATATATATATATATATATATATATATATATATATATATATATATCAGTGGCGGATCCAGGAATTTTTTTCGGGGGGGGGCGCGACCCCCCCCCCCAATCGGCCTGCGTCGTTTTTTGAGCCCGGAATTACCGAAGTAATCCGCGAATGTTATCAAAACACACCGTTGCGGGGGTCTGGGGGGCGGCAGCCCCCAGAAGCTAGACACCTTTTCTGTTTTTGACCCCGGGATATCCTCTAAAATCTTTCATCTAAACACACAGTTGCGGGGGTCTGGGGGCGGCAGCCCCCAGAAGCTAGACACCTTTTCTGTTTTTTGACCCCGGGATATTCTCTAAAATCTGCAACTTTTTTCAATCTTTACTAAACTAGAGAGGCGTTACAGTTTCTGTGCCATTGTAAAGCAAAAAGACGAAAATTACAAACGTGATGGGCCGGCATGGGTACTCTAGTAGGTAGACATGCATAGGTTTTGATGAAAGATAATACCGAGCATCAGTAAGTCAGGAAGTTGCAGGTGTCGGAAATTTTTCCGGTGGGGCAATAAAAACCAAAGGGGGGACCCTTGTGTAAAATTTCAGTCTGAAAAAATTTCGGGGGGGGGGGGGCGCTTGATTTCGGGGGATCCGCGCTTATATATATATATATATATATATATATATATATATATATATGTATATATATATACATATATATGTATATATATTTATATGTATATATATATATATATTTATATATATATATATATATATATATCAGGGATCGACCGGAACCCTAAAAGTACCGGAACCGGAACCCCCTTCAAAAAGACCCTATATTTTGCAATATTTTCAAAAAATTTTTTTTTACTTTTACTCACGTTTTTTATATGCAACCCTTCTATGCACTTTTGACTTTCTGTACAATTAAATACGCTTTTGACATTTATTTTAGTATTTACAGTAATTTAGCACTTTAATTCGCAGTGTAAACGCAAGATCAGTGACCCACAGGTTGCAGGGGTCTGGGGGCGGCAGCCCCCGGAAAAAATGGAGATTTTTTAACTGTTTACGCCGAATTTGGTCAACTAAAGATGTATCAGAAATTTTTTCCGACAGGAAAATTAAAAACTAAACATGGGAACGTCACATTAGACAGTGTATTATACAAGAAAATTCAGCATAATGTACTTTTGTAGACATGCATAGGCTTTGATGAAAGATAATAACAAGGACTAGTCAGCCATAGAGCGGCAGGGGTCTGGATACGGTCGCCCTCAGAAAAAAAATTCGAGAACTTTTGGATTTTTAGGCAAAATTTGGTCAACTGGAGACGTATCAAAAAATTTTTTCGGCGGGGCGATAAAACCAAACCCTTGTTGACAATTTCTTAAAATTCAACCAAAAGGGGGGCGGGGTCGCGATCCCCGCCACTCCCCTCCCTATCTATATACGCCTTTGGGTCTGACTTGGGTCAGGTTAATTTTTTCTGGGTCCAGTTAAGAGAACTTGAGTCTGGACCCACTCGTGGACCCTAAAAAAACCCTCACTTGGAAAAAATTTGGGGGCGGGGGGCGGCTGTACCATCACCCCTCTCCTAGATGTTAGATAGTAAGGGTTACACAGATTACATAATTTTTCAGTGTAGCGTGAAATACCGAGGACCTTCGACCTTCGGCTTTCATTGAGTTAGTTGAAGCAAGAGTACATAATAGCTTCTCACTCTATATAGAAGAAGAGTGAGACACTCTCCAGCCTGCCTGGGTTCTAGCACAGATAGATGCGCTGGTCGTTTTCAGGCTACATGTTGACATTCTATGCAACATGTGACTGGCCAATCAGCGTGTAGATTCCCTGCGTAACACACTTTAGTATATAATCGCTGATGCGTTGATAAGCATTAAGATAGGAATAAAAGCTTAATAACTCATTATTTGTTCATAGTCTGGTTGCAAAAACATTAAAAAAGGTTTGCAAATACCTCTGGGGATATTTTGGCAAACTTTCAGCGAAATTGATTGAGAAACTTTTGAGATATAAACTTTTCTGAATTTCTTCAAAGTTTCGCAATCAATTTCGCTGAAAGTTTGCCAAAGTATCCCCAAAGGTATTTACAAACCTTTTCTAGTGTTTTTACAAGCAGACTATAAATAAATAATGAGTTATTAACCTTTATTCCTATGCTGTTTTATGATTGGAGCACGTGCATGTAGCTAGGTTTACCGAAAAAAATTTCCGATACGTCTCCAATTGACCAAATTTGGCCTAAAAATAAAAAATTTCTCCCAATTTTTTCCTGGGGGCTGCCGTCCCCAGACCCCTGCGAGTCTGTGACTTACTATTCCTTGTTATTATCTTTCATCAAAGCCTATGCATGTCTACACGAGTATATTATGCTGCATTTAGTTGTGTAATACACTGTCTGGGCTGATGTTCCCATCTTGTGTTTTATTGTCCTGTCGGAAAAATTTTGTGATACGTCTCCAGCTGACCAAATTCGGCCTAGAAATTGAAAAAATTCTCCATTTCTTCCTGGGTACACCACTGGCTTTTACAACAAACAGACTCGCGCTTAAAATGGCTGCGGCTTTACAAGATAAAACGCTATTATAAAAAGTGAAAAAATTTCTTCAGACCTCCGACCCCCCCCCCCCCCCGGAAATTGAAGCCTGGGACCGCCAGTGCTGTATGTATATACATGAATATATACATTATGCTGCATTTACACTGTAATGTGACGTTCGAAACTTCAAACCCATTGGTTTTTCTTACCCGGCGGGAAAAAGTTCCGATACGTTTCCTATTGACTAAATTTAGCCTGAAAATCGCAAGGTCTTCATTTTTTAAAAAAAATTCCGATACATACATCTAGTTTTGGATTCTAAGCTCAATTTTGCCCAAACATTCCCGCAAGTGTTGCAAAAATTGCTTTTTCTATGCAAGCTTATGTATAGAAATTTTAAAAAGCTCTGGTTTCTGGGGGTTATATATATACTTTATTATAGGCAAAGAAAACACATTTAGTTTGTACAAAAATATAAATTTTTGCTCACAAACACAATTGTGCACGCAAAATTTAAAAAAAAACCTGCTTGACTCGAACGGCCGAACTGACACCCAGACACACTCGACGCTTACGGGACACAAATTTTTTTCGCCGGACACAACTTGGATACACCCATACATGTAACAGCACCAAAATTTTGGGTACCCCTCCCCCCCTCTGGTGGGATCCCCTCTCCCCTGGGTCCTCATTTTTGACCCCTCCCTCCGTCCCAAAACTGACATATTTTTTACCTTTTTTGACCAAAAAACACCGATTTTGACAAATTTTGGCGAAAATTTTGGTAAAAATCGCTTAAATTTCACGAAAAAATGCCGATTTTCTTACATTTTGGCCAAAATTTTGCTCCCGCCGGCACCCTCCCCCCTCTTTTCCCCCTGGTGGGACGGGGACCCCCCCTCCCTCCCCCGAGACCGAATTTTGGGGGGGGGGGTCTTCCCCCCCCCATCCCCCCCCCCAACTACATGTATGGATACACCTTCCATTTTCAAAAAAAAACCCTGCACTGTCTGACAAGGGCGTACCCAGGAAGGGGATGAGGGGGACTTCCCCCGCCGAAATTTTTTCCCCAGTGAATTTTTACACAAGGGTCCCCCCTTTGGTTTTTATGGCCCAACCGAAATATCCAATGCGTTTCCAATTGACTAAATTTGTCTGAAAAAAGCAAAAAATTCTCCAATTTTTTTCCTGGGGGCTACCGCCCCCAAGACCGCTGCGACTCTGTGGCTTACTATTCCTTGTTATCATGTTTCATCAAAGCCTATGCAACATGCATGTATGTATACACAAGTGCATTATGCTGCGTTTACACGTGTTATATGTACACTGCCTAATGTTACGTTCTCATCTTTGTTTTAATTTTCTTGTCGGAAAAAATTTCTAATACGTCTGCAGTTGACCAAATTCGGCCTAAAAATTGAAAAATTCTCAATTTTTCCTGGGGGCTGCCGCCCTCAGGCCCAGACCCCTGCTACTTAATGGCCTAGTGCTCTTGAGTTTGTTTTGCGAAGTCATGCCCCCCCCCCCCCCCCCCCCGAAATTTTTTTGGGTACGCTACTGCTGTCTGACGTGTCGTTAGTACGCCGATTTTTTGTTTTAATTTTCCTGTCGGAAAAAAATTATGATGTCTCCAGTTGACAGAATTCGGACAAAAAATTTAAAAAATCTGGCCCCCAGACCCCTGCAACCTTCTGGATCAGTGATCTTGCATTTATAATACGAATCAAAGTGTTCAACTTGCTACAAAGTGCATTTAACACATTACAAAAAATCTAACAGGTATCCCCCCAAATTTTTTTCTGAGTACGCCACTGAATGTATCTTATATATACGTATATGCCTCTAGAGGTATAAAAACGCGTATCTTTGCTGTTATATAGGCAATGAAAACCATACATGGGCAGGACCCGGGATTCACCCGGGATTTTCCCGGGTGGACCGCGCGACCGCGCAGCGGTCGAATTTGGACCGCGCAGTCCGAGCGGAGCGAGGGCTGCTCTGAGTAACTATAAGGACCGCGCGCATAACTGACGTGAAAGTTGACTGCGCAGTCTAACTGTAGATTGATTGCGCAGTCCAAATAGTCTGCTCAGTCTAACTATTAATTGACTGCGAAATCCAAATGACTGCGCAGTCTAACTCTAGATTGATTGACAGTCACACTAGAGTTAAACTGCGCAGTCAGTAAGATTGCGCAGCTAATTAATAGTTGGACTGCGCAGTCCAAATAGTCTGCGCGGGCGCAGTCAAACTAGAGTTGCACTCCGCACTGCGCCGTCAGTATTATTGCGCAGCGAATAAGAGTTGGACCGCGCAGTCAAAAACTACAAATAGTCCGCGCAGTCCAACTCTTAAGTGACTGCGCATTCCTAATGAGTGCACAGTCTAACTCTAGATAATTGATTGCGCGGTCCTCCCTTTGGTTTTTATTGCTCGGCCGAAAAAAAAATTCCGATACGCCTCCAGTTGACCAAATTTGGCTTAAAAATCAAAAAATTCTCAATTTTTTTCTGGGAACTGCCGCCCCCAGACCCCTGCAACTTTATGGCTTATAACTATTCCTTGTTATCATCTTTCGTCAAGCCTATGGTATGTATGCACAAGTACATCATGCTGTGTTCATGAGTAATGCACTCTCTGACGTGACGTTGCCATTTATCGTTATAATTTTCTGGTCGGAAAAAATTTCTGATACGTTTCTAGTTGACCAAATTCGTCCTAAAAATTGAAAAAATCTCCAATCTTTTCTGGGGGCTGCCGCCCTCAGACCCCTGCAGCCGGTGACTCAGTGGTCTTGAGTTTGCAACGCAAATTTAAGTGTTAATATTACTAAAAAGTGCATTTTAACCCATCACAAAAACTCAGAAAGTCATTCTCCCTGAAACTTTTTTGTGGGTGGGCCACTGACAGTGAATTTGTTTAGATTAAACGAGTACAAACAACATTTCACAACGTACCCTTTCGCCTTGGGGGAAGGGATGGCGCAAAAAAATTTTAGGCTTTTTTCCAGGTTCCAGTTGAGCCACCTTGCCCATGTATGATGAAAACGCATTTACAGTTTGCACAAAAAAATAAAATTTTGCACACTAAAATTAAAATTTTGCACAATTATGCACACAAACTTTTTTGAAAAAAAAACCCTGATATATATATATATATATATATATATATATATATATATATATATATATATATGTATATATAGGGATATATATATATATATATATATATATATATATATATATATATATATATATACACACACACACACACACACACACACACACACACACACACACACACACACACACACACACACACGACAGGTATTAGGGATCGACCGGATATCCGGATCCGGCGGCGGATCTGGATCCAAACCTGCCAGATCCGGATCCAGTATCAAATCGGCACTTCTTGACGACAACTAATTGTTCGAAGGGTCCCCCCTTTGGTTTATTACTGATTTTTTAATTTAATTAATAATAATTTTTTCGTTATTAATTTTTTCGTTATTCCCAATTTTAAAAAATTCTTAACTAATTCTAAACTGTTTTTGATTTTTTATTCTGATTTCTCTGAAAATCGTGTTAGATCGTAGATGCCCTTACAATACATCAAACAGTCAGTGGCGGTTCCAGGGAGGGGTGTGCGGTGTGCACCCCTTTTTTTGGTCGGAAGGGGGGGTGCAACAGCTAGATGTAGATTGTCGAAAAGTGTCTGCCGCAATGCAACAATCAAAAAATCGCTAGCTTCTGGGGGCTGCCGCCCCCAGGCCCAGACCCCTGCTTTATATATATATATGTTTTGCAATGACTTTCTCATCAATTTGAGCATTAGCAGTGTTCATGATAGACTTTGATTGTTCACTTTTACAACTTTTCGTGACCAAACGCGTGTTCTGTGATTTGCTGAATCACTAGAACATAACACACAAGTCATAAATGCAAACCAAAAAGGTGTGTATATGTCATGTTAGACGAAAATTTTTTTTTTGCCTGCTGCCGCCCCCAGACCAGGGTTTTTTTTTGAAAATGGAAGGTGTGTCCAAGTTGTGTCCGGCGAAAAAAATTTGTGTCCCGTAAGCGTCGAGTGTGTCTGGGTGTCAGTTCGGCCGTTCGAGTCAAGCAGGTTTTTTTTTAAATTTTGCGTGCATAATTGTGTAAAATTTTAATTTTCGTGTGCAAAAATTTATATTTTTGTGCAAACTAAATGTGTTTTCTTAGACCCCTACAACACTGCCCAGACCCCTACAACTTTGGGGAATATACTATATATGTGTGTTGGGGTATTTGCGGGATTGATATTTCTATATATATGTATATATTAGCTCTTTTGTTTTTTTGTTGTGGGTTTTTTTTTATATTTCTCCTAGGACTCGAATTCTCTCTATACTCCCTAAAAATATCTCCATTTTTCTTTTTTTGCTCCCCCCTGCCCCCCCCAGCCCCCTCCTATTTGTCGCTTAGTTTTCTCCCCTGTTGACCCGAGGCCCCCGGCTCCTACGCTGTGAATTTATTAAGGAACCTCCCCATTCCCCCACCCCTGGAAGTGTAAAATAAAAGCGCTATTCCCCCTCCTTTCTTCTACCTAAGTCAAAATTTGTCACTTAAAAAATGTGGGGCCCCACCACCTTGATGCCCGGCGCGCACGACTAAATTTGGCCAAAACCCAAAATAAATCATCGCCAGCCGGCTCGGCCCGGCCCGGCATGCCGAGCCGGCCGGCTCGGCTCGGCTCGGCACCGAAATTCCGGCTCGGTAAACTATATATATATATATATATATATATATATATATATATATATATATATATATATATATATATATATATATATATATATATATATATATATATATATATATATATATATACAACGACGGAGGCAGGATGCTCGCAAGCGGAGCGGAGTATATGCAGCGGCGGGCCCGCCAGAGCCGGGAAGCGAGGGAATAAAGCGAACGACGGAGGCAGGAGCTCCGGCGGGAGCCGGAGCCGGGGTAGAGCAGATTTTTGCTCCGGCGAGGCGGAGCCGGAGGATAACATTGCCGCGGGGGGGGGCGGAGCCGGAGCCGGAGCCGGAGCCGGAGCTAGGTCCAAATTGATACCCTTATGATGAAAAATTTTCTAATGTTTAATAAAAATCTATCATCCATCTTCTTCTCGATCTTACGATATCTTTACAACAACTTTATCATAATGGCCAAAAATTGTATACATGTATGCAGTGGCAGTGGCGTAGCCAGGAAAAAATTTCGGGGGGATGACTTTTCATTTCTGAAACATGTTAAAATGCACTTAAGTTCGATTTTATCGCACAAAACGACACATATTTCGGTAAAAAACAATGGTAACTTTTCGAATAATCGAATGCAAAATGCTAATGCTAATCGAACGTAAAATGGGGCCTCCAGACACCGAAATTACAAAAAATGGTGGGGAGAAAAGGTCCAGAAGCTAACGATATAGCTAAATTGGAGAATTTTTCAGTTTTTTAGGCCAAACTTGGTCAAATGGAGATGTATCAGAAATTTTTTCGACCCGGGAAATTAAATGTAAATCACGTCAGAAGCAGAACGTCATGCAGAGGCTTTGGTTAAAGTTATTAACAAAGAAAAGTAAGCCACTAAGTTGCAGGGGTCTGGGGACGGCAGCCCCCAGAAAAAATTGGCGATTTTTCCAATTTTTAGACCGATTTTGGTCAACTGGAGACGTATCACAAACTTTTCCGACAGAAAATTTAAAACAAAAGATGGTAACGTCGCATCAGACAAATGTAGCATAATGTACTCGTGTATACATGCATGATGCAATAAGCTTTGACGAAAGATAATAACAAAGAATAGTAAGCCACAAAGTCGCAGGGATATGGGGGTGGCAGCCCCCACAGAAAATTTGGGGGAAATTTTTGATTTTTAGGCCAAATTTGGTCAACTGGAGACGTATATATCAGAAATTTTTTAGGCCGGGCGATAAAAACCAAAGGGGGGACCCTTGTTGACGATTTCTTCAAGTTCGACCATAGGGGGGGTCGCGACTCCCACTGGCTACGCCGCTGAGTATGGGTCGCTCATAGAATTTAGATTCAGCATAAGGTATATACTTGTAGACATGCACAGGCTTTGATGAAAGATAATAACAAGGAACAGTAACCAACACAGTGGGAGGGGTCTGGGGGCGGCAGCCCCCAGGAAAAAAGTTAGAAAATTTTTTGATTTTTAGAGGTCAAATTTGGTCAATTGGAGACGTATCAGAAATTTTTTTTCGGTCGGGCGATAAAACCAAAGGGGGGACCCTTGCCACTCTTACTGCAATCTAGATGAGTATGGGTCGCTCAGAGAATTTACCTCCGGTTCAGCATCCGGCTAATTTTTGAATGGCTCCGGCCGGAGCCGGAGCCGGAGCCGGAGGGGCCAAATCCGGCCGGAGCCGGAGCCGGAGGCTCCGGCCGATCGCTAATATATATATATATATATATATATATATATATATATATATATATATATATATAATATATTGACTTCAGCAACAGCAATATCAGCAGCAGTACCCGCAGCAGCAGCAACAGCAACAACAATACTACCAGCAACAGCAGTACTACGGGGGGCAGCAGCAGCCGGGGGCGACCCCCGGGGCGGGACAGAGCAGTGCCAGTGCCTACGGACAGCCCACACCGGCCGCGGGGGGCAGCAACGGACAAGCCGCCGCCTATGGCACTCCCTCGGGTAGGTCTCAACCTGTATGGCCAGTATTGCACTAAGCACCTACTCAAGTTTGTGGCCATTCGGAGGCAGAGAAGACTTGCGGTTCCAAGGTCGTTTGAGCTGATTAAGGGCCAACTGACCTAGCCACCTGTCATGTGACTTGCTGACAGTGGTCTGCAGTGGCTGATGTTAGGCGCGGCCTGGTTGTTGGTGTTTCAGAATATGGGACCCCGCAGCAGTCAGCGGCCTACGGAAGCCAGTACGGCAACTATGACTACTCCCAGTCACAGCACGGAGCTCCGCCAGGTCTGACCCATAGTTTTCTATCGGCTACTTAGATTGCGATTTTTCTACAAATGGCTAAGAGAAATATTAATGTAACCTAATAGCGGTAACCGAGCTATACTTTGCAGGTGTGAGTGAGTGTAAGTGAATTTGTTTCAGGCGGTCCGGCTTCTGGTGGCGGCGGCGGGGGCGGTTACGGCAGTGGGGGGTATGGCGAGCCAGCGGGCTACGGGGGGCCGCAGGGGGGTGGTCCGCCACAAGGAGGGGGCTATGGGGCAGGGGGCGGCGGGGGATCGGCCTATGGCGACCAGTACGGCGGGGGGTACGGGGGGGCGCCCAGGGGGGGAGGCTCGGGCGGAGACTACGGCGGTCGTGGCGGAGGGGGGCCCAAGCCACTCTTTGACAGCAGTACGCTCATTTGCATATTACTCAGTGCAGCAATCATTTGTCTTTTCTAGGCAGTCAGTCAGTACACCAGTGATAGTAGTGCAGGTAAAAAACCTTAGTGCTTCCTGGTCGAACCTTCAAACATAAGACCTTTTTTAGGTGGATTATGTCGTCAGCTGCGTGTTGTGTTTCAGTGGGCGGGCCTGGCGGTTACGGAGGAGGTGGTGGGGACTACGGCGGTCCGCGAGGGGGCGACTACGGGGGACGTGGGGGTCGCGGCGGTGGGGGAGACCGTGGTGGGCCGAGGGGCGGCGGCAGGGGGGGCGTAGGGGGACGTGGCGGCATGGGTGGGGACCGAGGGGGCGGGGGCGACAGAGGGGGCTTCCGTGGGGCTCCCCGGGGAGGAAGTCGTGGCGGGTAAGGAACTACCATTGCTTACTACGGTTCCATTGGTTAGACTAGGTCTAGGTCAGTCAAGGCCGAGCCAGGGTTCACAGCTCAAAGCACAAACCTGAAATGGTATATTGGTCAAATTTAGTGAAGGGAACTGAAATGGGTACCAGTGAAAATAAAGTGCCAGGTGCATTAAAAGTTAAGACCGTTGTAGACTGTTGGTTTGTAGCAGATGTTATTTAGTTGTGGAACTCGGCAGGCTTTGTGGAGATACTGTCGTAGACCTCATTCCTGAGGGCCAACGCAAAGTCGACTGTTATTTGAGCAATGCGGTGTTGTGACAAGATTTATATACTTAAGGTGGTAGTTACGTTTTCGCAGCTTTTTTCCATGTTCTATTTTGTAGCAATTGCTAAATCAATTTTCAAGCGGTCTTTTGCATATATATTATTAATCAACTTATTTTTTACAAAATTTCAATTTTTCAAGAGTCGGTGTTACTCATAGTGTGCACGCCAACTATTTTGATGAAGCTTATCAGCTCAATTTTATGCATTTTTCCCCGTATTTCGTTATTTCTTCACTGTGGTAAAAAGATTCCGCATACAATTACGCAATTTATACCAAAGGCACGTTGATATGTTACGAAACTGCTGGTATGCTTAACTAAACGTAATAATTTAGCAGATTTTTACAGTGAGCAAAAGTTTGCCTCAAATTTTTCTAAAAAGTCAAGAAACGGCAGTTTTTATGACTTTGGTAGGCTGTAACTAAAAAATAATCAACCTTTACACTCAATTCGAAAAAGGTATAGGGCAGGCCAAAGGATATTGGTTACTTCAACTGAAATCACTCATTGTGCTCAGAAATGACGGATTTTTAAAAAAAGTTTTAATTCAGTTAAATAGGGCCTCATTGGGGTCAGCTAATATTACATTAAGCACAGTTTTCCCGTACCCGTTGAAAAAATGGCGGGCAAAAGTTTTAAAAATGACGTTTCAGGAGACTGAAGAAATTTTGCAATTTTTGAAGTTGTTTATTAACACTGCCAATGCTCGTGGCTGCTGTGACATATACTAACCAAATTTTGCAGGTATAATAAATGCATAAGGGAGTAAGGGACTATGTACATGTAAATTATTGTGCAAAGTGGTTATTGGTATTTTGTGATATTGGCATGAGAAGTCAGAATTGAGGTAAAAAAACTTCAAAGTTACAGATCGCCTAGAACGACTAACAGAAATATGTCATAATTTAGCTGAAAATATTCTTAAAATAAATTGGGTTAGACCTTTTTTGAATGGCTTTTATGAGTAGTGTAAGAGCCACAAAAATTTGCATACAATTTTGTAAGTCCTCAAAAAAATACACAAAAACTCCAGTTTTTTAGCTATAAATTAGCCGTAAAAGTTTGAATCAATGTCAAAATTAGCTGAAATATTGCTATTTACATTCGCAATGTCCGTGCCAAGTTTGATTATGTTCGATCAAGTAACTTTTGAATTATTGCAAAAACTTGGAAAACGTAACTACCACCTTAATCACATATTGTCACACGAAACAAGTGTCTGGACATGGAGTGTATCGATTTTGCCAGCATGGTGAATTAGTGTGTCCATTGTGTCAATAACAATAATGAGTTGAAACAGTAGAGTAATAATGATCACCCTGCAACTTAACTGTGTGTATTAATATAACCATGTGAAGCTTGTGTGTTTAAAGGTTTACTACCAGGGTTTACAAGAGTCACTAAATGTGTAGCCCACGGAACAAGAAAAGGGTGTCCCTGTCAATAAGGGCAGTGGGTGTTGCCATATCGTGGGCCAGGCGCAACACAACTACTGCCCCCTCCCTTTTCCCCCTCCCCCGTTCATTCCCCCTTCAATTTTTCATTTCCCCATTCCCCCTTCAATTTTGTTCAACTGAAATAGTATTTTGGCTTATAAGAAAGGGCCCGGTCTTGTAAGGGAGAACGTGGTTTTCAAAGCAACCAATGTCCAATGGTGTGTGTTGAAAATATTCCTGTGTATAGATACTCAGCTATATCAAACTGATTCCTGAGCTACAATTGCCTCAACTCAGAAAGTAGCTAGAAATTGTTTGAATTTCAAACTTTACACGGGTATGATGTTTGCTGGAATTTGTGAGTAGTGTTGTTTTGATGCCACAAAATTTGTAAATTTTGTGCGAATGTATTTTGATTGGGAGTCTAATGTCTAAATAATATAATCTACTTTAAACAATGTTATTAATAGATGCAGATATTTAAATGGGTGTTAAATTGGATACCGACCATGATCAAAGACCGGTGACCAAATTTACAACGAGTGTTATAAATAACTGTCAGTGTTATACTGGTGTTACCTGGTAGTTATATACACATAACCAAAACTAAAGTCTGACCATAAAATGCTGGACCCTGAAGGGGTAGTTTTATTTTGACTGAACCCAGGGTTTTTTTTTCAAAATTGACAGTGGGTCCACGTTGGGTCAGGTTAATTTTCGTTGGGTCCAGTTAAGCACTGACTGGGTCAAGAATATATATGTCGTAAATCGTAAGTAGACATTTATATTATATAACAGTGGCGTAGCCAGAAAAAAATTTCGGGGGGGGGAATGACTTTTCAATTTTTTGAAGTGTATTAATATGCACCTAATTGCGATTTTAACGCAAAAAGCGACACATTTTAGCATTTGTCGGTCAAAACAATGCTCATTTTCGACCACAGCAGCATAAAACGTAAAATTGGAGCTCAAAACACCGAAAATTACAAAAATGGCGGGCAGGAAAGGTTCCAAAACTATAAAATTTGCAAATTTTTCAATGACATTAAAACCTGTAAATTTACTAAAAAATGTCATTTTTGTGACAATAAAACGATATATACACTAAATAAACAGTGTGTTGTTAAGCAAATACATTGCGCACAATCCAACACTTTATACAAGCGCATGCTTCCAGAGAAGACAAAAGCAAAGAAAATAAGCCACAGATTAGCAGGGGTCTGGGGGCGGCAGCCCCCAGAAACAAAATTGGGGAAATTTTTAATTTTTAGGTTAAATTTGGTCAATTGGAGACGTATCGGAAATTTTTTCCGGCCGGACCATGAAAATCAAAGGGGGGACCTTTGTGTAAAATTTCAGTCGGAAAAAATTTCGGGGGGGGGGAATCCCCTGGCTACGCCCGTTATTTAATGCCATTTTCTGTGCTAGGTATGCATTGACGTACCCAGAAAAAATTTTCGGGGGAATTACTTTTCGAGTTTTTGTAATGGAATGAAATATATATACAGACTTTTTTTGCAATTTCGACACAAAAATAAAATGGAAAATCACTGTCACACAGATGCAGGGGTCTCGGGGCGGCAGCCTCCAGGCCAGAACCAAAGATTTTTTACACCATTTAGCGAAAGGTTTACATAACAAAACGTAGTTTGTGGTCATTTATGTAGTCATTTAATCTAAATAAATTCACTGTCCGTGGCATGCCAGTGGCGTATATATATACCCAGAAAAAAATTTCGGGGTATTGACTTTTTTGTAATGGGTTAAAATACACTTTTGACTTTTATTTTAGTATTTATAGTAATTTTAACACTTTAATTCGCAGTGCGAACGCAAGATCAGGCAGTCACAGGTTACAGGGGTCTGGGGGCGGCAGCCCCCAGAAAAAATGGAGATTTTTAACTGTTTACGCCGAATTTGGTCAACTGGAGACGTATCGGAAATTTTTTCCGACAGGAAAATTAAAAACTACGTATATATAGGAACGTCACATCAGACAGTGTATTATACAAGTAAATTCAGCATAATGTATATACTTTTGCAGAGATGCATAGGCTTTGATGAAAGATAATAACAAGGACTAGTCAGCCATAGAGATGCAGGGGTCTGGGTACGGCCGCCCTCAGAAAAAAAATCGAGAATTTTTTGATTTTCAGGCAAAATTTGGTCAATTGAAGACGTATCAAAAAATTTTTTCGGCGGGGCGATAAAAACCAAAGGGGGGACCCTTGTTGACAATTTCTTAAGGTTCAACCAAAAAGGGGGGGTCGCGACCCCCGCGACCCCCCTATCTACGCCTTTTGGGTCTGGCTTGGGTCAGGTTAATTTTTGCTGGGTCCAGTTAAGAGAACTTGAGTCTGGACCCACTCGTGGACCCAAAAAAAAACCCTGACTGAACCGTAAGAGATAACCCCATGAACCCATATATCAATCGAAAGCTCTTGGTGAGATGAATGCGTTTCCGTAGTTAGTTGCGGTCTATATCCGGTCACCGGTAAAAATCGAGTTTGAGCAAACCGTAATAGCTACTACCACATGTTTGGTATCAATCGAAAGCTCTTGATGAGCTAAGTCCATTTCCCGTATGCCGTATCGTATCCGGTCACCGGATACTTGAGCTAAAAAAATCTATTTCGAGCTTTTCGTTGCAGATACAATGCTAAATCCAATAGCAGTTCGAGAACACCTAACAAACATACATGTAACGGGGTCCGAATTTTGGGGGGGCCTCTCCGGCCAAATTTCGGGGACCCTCCGCCCCTGGTCGACCAAAAATACCCTAAATTTTACAAAATTTCGCAAAAAAGTCCTTTTTTACTAACTTTTGCCCGAATTTTGGGGACCCTCCCCCCCGGCTCCTCGGTTTTGGGGGGGGTCCCCCCATCCCCCCCTCATACATGTGTGCTAACAAAGATGTTTTACTGAAAATTTCATGCTAGTATGTCTCATATCCGGTCAGTTATTTGCGATTTCCGGTTTTTTTCCCAACCGGATATAAACTTGTTCCAGAGTCTGGCTTTACGCAGTATAGTCGTGTAGGGTGTCATTCGAAAGGTCTCAGCGAGTAGATGTTGAATATGCTAAAAATTCCGGTCTATGTCCGATCACCGGATGTAAAATCGGCAAAAACCGTTTTTGTCACATCGGCACATCCGGTGAAGAGATAGAGGCATGAAACTTTCAGTGTAGGATTAGGACAATGATATTAATGCATGTTACAAAAATTCCGGTCACCGGATGTGCCGAAGTGACAAAAACGGTTTTTGCAGATTTTAAGCCCGGTGACCGAACATAGGCCGGAATTTTTAGCATATTCAACATCTACTCGCTAAGACCTTTCGAATGATATCCTACATGACTATGCTGCGTAAAGCTGGACTCTGGAACAAGTCTATATCCGGTTGGGAAAAACCGGAAATCGTCCATAACTGACCGGATATGAGACATGCAAGCATGAAATTTTCAGTAAAAGATCTTTGTTAGCACACATGTATGAGGGGGGGATGGGGGGCCCCCAAAACCGAGGGGCCGGGGGGGAGGGTCCCCAAAATTTAGTAAAATTGGCACTTTTTTGCGAAATTTTGTAAAATTTAGGATATTTTTGGTCGACCAGGGGGGGAGGGTCCCCGAAATTTGGCCGGAGAGGCCCCCCCAATATTCGGACCCCGTTACATGTATGTTTGTTAGGTTTTCTCGAACTGCTATTGGATTTAGCATTGTATCTGCAACGAAAAGCTCAAAATAGATTTTTTTAGCTTAAGTATCCGGTGACCGGATACGATACGGGAAATGAACTTAGCTCATCAAGACCTTTCGATTGATACCAAACATGTGGTAGTAGCTATTACGGTTTGGTCAAACTCGATTTTTTACGGTGACCGGATATAGACCGCAACTAACTACGGAAACGCATTCATCTCACCAAGAGCTTTCGATTGATATATGGGTTCATGGGGTTATCTCTTACGGTTCAGTCAAAATAAAACTACCCCTTCAGGGTCCAGCATTTTTTGGTCATTGTCAGACTTTAGATATAATCATGCTGTTGAAAGTAGGTTGGTACTTATAATTCTGTAGAATATATAAATATTCTAAATATAATGAGAATTATTTTTAAATTAATTTTGACATTTATGGTGCTGTGATATTGACTGAGCAGCAGTGTTGCTGTTGTGGATTGTGTCTAAGTTGCATGCGAGACACAAGGGTGGTGGTCCACACACAGCATTCAGTTGACTCCCAACAATCCTGAGTCCGGTGACGCAAATTAACAAATAACACCAGTGGCGTACCCAGAAAAAAATTCGAAGGAGAAGGACTTTTCGATTTTTTGTAATGGGTTAAAACGCACGTCTTAGCAACATTTTAACTCTTAAATTCGCATTACAAACGCAAGATCTTAGATCACTAACCCACAAAGTTGCATGGGTCTGGGCCTGGGGGCAGCAGCCTCCACAAAAAATTGGAGATTTTTCAATTCAACTGGAGATGTATATTGTATACACTAGGGATGGGACCGAAAAAAATTTCACCGAATACCGAATATTCGGTTTTTCGTTTTCGGCCGAAAACCGAATACCGAATACCGAATACCGAATAGTTGTCATTTGTCAAGCAAATTTTTCTCAGATTAAAGATCCAGAAAAATAAAATACTACGTATAGATAAATATATAAATACTATGTATAGTGCTCCGGGGTGGTGTGGAACAGTATTTTTTGGGGCGAAAGGGACACAACACCCCCCACCTGAAAAGTTTCAGGAACAATGCCGAAACATGCAACTTTGAGCGTAACAACTATTATGCACAATATCGGCGCAGATTCAGTTTAGGCGGTAAATGTAAACTCACATTATTTCAACGTAGAAACATGTTTTATATATAGTGGTGCGGGGGAAAACCCCATTTTAAACTTTTCGGGTCGTTGTGTGCTGCACATTAATCGGATTCAGTAATGCTCGCGGCTGTTATAACAGCCATCTTTTGTCTAACTGTTGCACTAATAAAATGGATTCTAACTACTCACGTTTGTGAAGCCTCGAAACCTCTGGGCTCAAGGCTAGCTGGCCAAAGCTTTTTCAGCTACCAATGAATAAAAAATTTCCGATACGTCTCCAACTAACCAAATTCGGCCTAAGCATAAAAAAATTGCATTTGTTTCTGGGGGCTGCCGGAATCAGCCCCCAGACCCCTGAAACTTGCTTTTATTTTTATGAAGGCTTGTCCCTTTTCACCCATGCTGTCTCAGCGTCTTGTGCTGGTTTTGAAGTGAAGTGAGACAGTTATTAAACTGCTTGTAAACTTTGCAGAGTTTACAGTGGCATTTAAATTTAAACTGGCATTTTCAATTTTTTTTAGTTTTGACGATACTTTAAGCATCCATCAAAAATTAACGCAAATATGTGTTGTGTTAAATCTTCACAAATGCTAATTAGAGGTTATTAGCTAACACATATACAGTTTTCATGTTTTTTGTGTACATCTCAGGTCGAACTGTAGTGCTAATTGAAGGATTAATAAAATGAGTTCTTATTCTAAACGTTGCTTGATTTGGAATTTCCCTGATTTTCTAACTATTCGGTATTCGGCCGAAAATTTAGTTTTCGGTACCGAATACCGAATACCCGTTTTTCGGCCGAAAACCGAATACCGAATACCGAATTTTCGGTACATCCCTAGTATACACATATCAGAAATATTTTGCGGCGAAAATTTAGATAATTCTTTTATTTGTAGGCCAAATTTAGTCAATTGGGACTTATTGGAATTTTTTCGGACCGTATATATTATTTTTATTCATTCTTACACATAAGCCCTGTATATTTTGACCCATAGCCCATGAAGCTAAAGTGCATCTGCCAAAATGAAACTCCAAGGCGAACAGACTACAGCTAGTGGACGCTGTTCACTCTCAATTACAACACGCCTGATCAAAAATTATGCAATAGAAAGGCACAAGTTGGCCTGTTTCATGTCCAATTTCTGTGCATCATAATACCGGAATATCAAACGGTATGTCCTGATACCCACACTTTGGTTTAATACTGATGACAATTATGGGGGAGGTAGTAACTCTGAATGGTATTGGGATGGCATCAAAACAAACACCGTGGCGGACTACTATATAGTATTCGCCCGCAGGACAACTTTCATCAATTAACAGCTATGTCTGTGCCACGGTTTTTTTTGCTCAAATTTGTGCTCATTTGAGCATTGGAACATAAAAATGAGCATTGAAAAATAAAAGTGAGCATCAAATGAGCAATGCTGATATTGCCCAAAGACGTGCCAGAAGGAAGAATTTAAAAACTCTAAAAAAATTCAGTCATATTTTATGCAAGGGTCCCCTCTTTGGTTTTTTGGTCGGTCGGAAATTTTTTCGGTATGTCCCAGATTGACATAATCAGGCTGGGACCGGTTTCTCGATTGAAGTCGCCAAGTACGAAAACTAAGTTCATATTCATCCCCTTATGCTTATAATATAGTTTATCTCAACTTAAGTATCCAGTAGTGTCGGTAATGTCTGGACAAGGGCGTAGCTAGGTGGCAAATGTCTCTCTTACACCGGCGAGACGAAAAAATTTCAGACTTTCGAAGTTGCCCACAGACAATATATACGGTGATTTTTACAAAAATGTCTTTTACCTGCATGGTTTCAAGAGGTCTGTTTTCCATAAAAATGTTTTCCATTCTCAAATAACTGCTACGCTAATATTTTCAAATCATAGCCGAAGGTGCGACCCCCTCCCCAACAAAATTATTCCCAGTCAATTTTTACACAAGGGTCGTTTCCCCCATTAGTGTTTATAGCCCAGCCGAAAAAATTTCCGATATATACGTATCCAATTGATCAAAGATTTGGCCTGAAAATAAAAAAATTTAGCAATTTTTTCTGGAGGTTGCTGCCTGCAGACCCCTGCAGCTCTATGGATTATATACAGTTCTTTGTTATTATCTTTCATCAAAGATTATTCGTTTATAAACCACATGAGTATATACATTATATGCTCCATTTATATATTTGTGTAACACACTGTCCGATGTGACGTTCCAATCTTTTGTTTTAATTTTCTTTTCGGAAAAAATTTCTGCTACGTCTCCATTTCACTAAATTCGGCCAAAAAAATGAAAAAATCTCCAATGTTTTACTGGGGGCTGCTGCCTCCAGAATTCCAGATCCCTGCAAAGATGTAGCTTATTGATGTTGCGTTTCTACTGCGAATTTAGTATTAAAACTGCGAAAAAGTGCATACTTACCTATTACAAGAAATAGAATAGTCATCCCCCCAAATTTTATTACGGGAACCGTCCTTCCCCTTAAAAAAGTTTACGTCACCATAGATCGGCCTGAACCGATAAATATTGTCCTTTTAAAAAAAATTAGTGTAGCACCCCCTTTTTTCCGATTGACGAAGAAGAATTTGTAAGCAAAAGACTACATCGTGTTGTTTTGACAATGCAACACGGCGAAAAAAACGTTAAAAAATTTTGAGCATTCGAACTTAAAAATGAGCATCGAAATTTAAAAATGAGCACAAATTGAGCATTGGCCGTTTTGAAAAAAAACCCTGGTCTGTGCTCAGGCTAGGCCTAGGTCTAGGTCCATACAGACAGGGGCGTAGCCAGTAGTGGGTGAGGAAAATTCCCTCCACTCCCCCAACTTTATGGCTTATGTCAGACCCCCCCGAAGTCCCACCCCCTTTTTACCTTTTTATTAGAGCTCCCCTCCCCCCCGATCCCCTGACCCCCTGTCCTTGTGGGAGGCAGACCGGAAGAATGTGATGGGCCTTGTGTCTGGTGTTTGTAGCTCTGGCGGTCCTCGCGGCGGCGGCGGTTATGGAGGTGGCTCAGGTATTGCTCATTACAGTCCACCTCATATTGCTCTCCGTAGAATCTATGTATATACTTGTGTCTAGCATTAGTTGATAGTGGGCAAAATATTTAAATGAAATGTAACTTACTAAAAGTGTCAACTTATTATATTAGGGCTCTAAGTGTTTTATAATATTGTATTAAGTTGGGGGTTATTAATATTGGTTGAAACACACAAGCTGGTTTGTTTATGTGGGGCTTATTACTGCTGCGAACAAGCTGTGTTGGTTACTGCCCCGGCGGGGGCTGACAGTGGCTTATCAATTTAATTGACTCCCCCTTTGTAGCGTCTCTGAATGCCCCCCCCCCGACCACTAGAGTCAACAGTGTTTCCTGTGCATGCACAGTGGGCTGGTTTGTAGGATTGTTGCTGATTGATTGGACAGTGGGCACGGGTGTGTGCCATCCTAACTTGGCCTGGTACACTCATTATGCCTAACTGGTCAATATTCAGTTTAGGAATTTCCTACACGTCCCCCATTTCCCCAAGTTCAGCCATCAACAATTCTTTATGACCATGGTTAAGCCCACCGGTTTTATAATCTTATTTTGGACAGAAATGTGATAGAATGTCTTTTAAGATGAGCTTGAGTAAATTAGAAAGTCATTTGTCTTTGAATTTTGGTGGGTCTTGAAGTTTAAGGTATACAGCCCTCTGCTTAGGACTGGACCTTTATCCCCATTGGCTCTTTTTCACCCGTACAGCTTCTTGAAACGCTGTCTGGGAAGTGTTTCAGTATCTGCCACACTATGGCTTGTTACTGTACTTACTATCTGGCAGAGCCAGCCATACAGACCATTTGCGTGATGGTGTCTATTGTGCTATTGGTGTTGAGTTGCCAGCGCTATCTGTGTTGTGACTAGGCAGGGAGTGTGGGGTGTGGGTGAGCAGAGACTAAGTCAGCAGGCAGTGCCAGTGTCAATCATTATTGCTGGCCCAGAGTGGTCGCCAAGGCGTGCATACAAACAGTGGTATATACCCAAACGGCAGTGTGTGTTGCAACTGGAGTAGTTGTGACTTAGCTAGGGTATGTGGTGTGGTGATTGGGGTTAGAGTGGTGTGCTGGTGGTTTAGGCGGGGGCGGTCCGGACAAGATCGAGCAGAGCGACACCATCTTCATCGCGGGCATCTCCGAGCAGGCTGACGAGGACATGGTCTACCAGTTCTTCAGTCAGTGCGGAACCATAAAGGTCAGGGGTCAACTTATCCTCACATGACACAATAATATGTACTTACATGTTACATAATCAAGTTCCAATTGACTGGCTGAGCTCGCCGATTAGCACCAACATTAATTTGATTGTTTGTAGTTGTCTGAACAGGGCTGAAAAGCATCACAGCATCGCATTATAATTATCATTGAGCCATACTAAAATTTCGTATCTCCCTCTCTGGTCCATAGATTTGCAGTGGCAAGACGTGGTTGTGACAGAATAATGACCGTGGTGTTGTGTTTTCAGACTGATCTGAACTCAGGGAAGCCGAAGGTGTGGGATCTACAAGGACAAGCAGACCAATCGGTCCAAGGGGGAGTGCACGGTGACCTTCGAGGACGACAGCGCGGTGCCGCACGCCATGGCCACCTTCAACGGTCAGTCACACACACACTCACACACCTGACCAAAGCATGCGACCGTGCACATATTGTGTGAGCGTGTGTGGTGCACTGAGAGCATTGGTGTGTGTTTCAGGCCAGATGTTCCCCGGCGGCAACCGCATCATGGAGATCTCCCGAGCCACCATGAAGGTCGGCGGTGGGGGCGGACGTGGCGGCGGTGGGGGCAGAGGTACAATCTACATTACGTCTCTTACTTGTTACTTCTTCCTTCTAAATGCCATTGGTCTTCTACTCTGATAGCTGCTAGATTGTTAGTGCACTATTATTGTGGTGGCGAGGTGAGTTGACAGTTGTCCGCGCCCCCTACTTTGTGCTTCTCTCCACCTCCCATGTCCGGGGGTGTGGACTGTGCTGTTGTGTTGTTGTTTTAGGCGGGGGGCGCGGAGGCGATCGTGGGGGGCGTGGCGGGGGGGACCGGGGCGGGGGGCGTGGCGGCGGCGACCGGGGGGGCCGAGGGGGCGGGGGGAGGGGGGCCGGGGGCCGAGCCACGGGCGGCAACACTGAGGCCCGGCCCGGCGACTGGCAGTGTCCGCAGTGTGGCAACAATAACTTTGGCTTCCGCAACCAGTGCAACCAGTGCCAGTGCCCCGAGCCGGACGACGCAGGGGGCGTGATGGGCGGGGGACCCAGTGAGTTGACCCCACTGCCCCCCCAGGGTGTTCTCCAATCTTGGCGAGCTCATTGCCGTGCTGTGGCTGTGAATGAGCTCGAATTGAGCGGAGACAGAGCGAGCGGGCAAGCTGCCTTCGAATCCGACGAGTCCGCACTCACGCCGTCGGTTATACCTCTATGGCTTGCACACCTTTAGCTCACAACATCATGACTACACTAGGGCAAAAA
>JASANF010007062.1:42500-46784 GCA_030248245.1 Trissonchulus sp. WLG1_4 | reverse complement strand
TAACCATTTAATCCATTAAAGGAATTGGCCCAAAGTCACAGGTTGTAAACATACACGATTACGGGGTTAGGATTGGGTTCATGTGGATTTTCAAAAGTTTTAGGATGCTTGTCACGACGTTTAGTGACTCTACATAGAATTTATAAAAACGCAAAATTTGTTTTTGTGCGACACTTATTTTGCGATTTTCTGGTTATTTTTGTTGTATACTTTTTACTCAATTTGCAGCAAATTACTGCCATTAATGGGAAATTTTTAGTTAAATGTATGGTACATTTTTTCACAACAAAAAGTGCCGCTTGACCTGGTAGGTCAGCCAGCGAGTGGGCTTGGTCCCCTACGATTGCCCATGTACACCTATGGTTTTTAAAACGCTTCACTTATAGAACATTATAGAAGAATAAGTTAAAGAATACTAATACTACAAAATAACTGTGCAGACTGTACTTCAATGTTTTTTACTATGAACAATAAACAATGAGCCAAACAAAATAAACCAAAGTCACTACAACAAAGTAGCAGACCAAACTAAAGCTTCAACCAATCGGACAAAAAACTGTAAGCTAATCCCAATCAGGCATAACTAACAACACAATATACTGCTTCATTTTTGAAGGTACCCGTACACAATTACGGTGCACATTCAGACAGATTCAGCGCTTCAAAGCCTGCCGTTTTCTTAAGCAGCAACAGCTTGTGCAAAAAAAGTATTTTTTGTGCAAACACTACTGCAGGCAAAGTGTTCCCAAATTTTTCCACGCTCTTTGCACAATACCCAATTTTTGCTGCGGAACGGCTAGAATTTTTCACAAGGACCACAAATCCAGGATTCTTTGCCAGCAGCTTCAGTTTTCTTCCGTTTTGACTCTTTAGAATTAAAAGCCAACTTTCGGTTTGCTGGCGCAGCCGGTGCTCTTTTTGTCGTTGCTTGGCATGGGCTTTTTTGAGTCGTTTGACATTACTCGTACTGGTCAGATAGTCTAAACAAAAATTATACACAATAGCAATCTGTTCAATGTAGACTAGATCAGAATAAAGTAGTGACCAAATGTGCAATTGGCAAGGCTTGGGGTAAAGCTGAGGAAGCTAACACACGGTTAGTTAAATGTGAACACGCGTATATTGGCCTCAAAACGAACAAGTGTACACGAATAGTGATTTCGTAACCTCGTTCAAGCCAGAGCTGTCACCTCCTTAGATGTCTGTGAGACAAATAAACACGTGACTTTAAAAAGACTAAATTTAGCCGTCAAGAATACAGCGAATATGCTGCTAAAATCAAGAAACTGTTTCATTCCAGTGTTTAATATTTTTGGTTAGAATTTTATTTATATTCACGACCTTTAAGAATTTCTGTGTTGTTGCTGTATGTTACGAAAAAATAGAAACTTTTACTCAATAAATTGTACTACAGTTTACATTTTCTAGTTTTAAATTCATTCAGCGTTGGACTCATGATTCATTATATGAGAGAAGGTGGTACTAAATGAACTGCTTTTGCTGGAATTAAATGGCACACTCGAAGTTGTGAAGTTTGTGGCAGCTTTTCTGTCTTGCACCGTTTCAGCGTCCAAAGTTGGAGCTGAAGTCACACAGGTCTGAACTGTTTCAAAGGCGGCAACAGGTACTGGTTTCCGGTCCGAAGTTGTTGGTTGCTTGCACACAATTTGCAATGACATAGAAATTATTTAAAAAGCTACAAATTGACTTCATATTACTGTATATGGCCGTGGCTGAGTAGATACGGCGTCGAATTTCCAATCTAAACGTTGGAGGATCGAAACCTAGCTACTTGGTACACGTTATTTCCTTCAGCATAAAAGCAGGGCCCCCTTATGTATATATACTAGAAATCTGAGCTAAATCAATTTAAGTTAATCTCAGCCAAAACCATTTAGTGTCTTCATCGCTAATATTTAACTACATGATAGTTTGATTGAAAGTAAGGATCTGGCGCCAAATACAGCTGATTTGGATTAATTTCTACTAACTCCATTTCCAAAGGATTAAGTACTGTTAGCTGGACAATGGACGGTGAAGTTTTCAGTTGCAAAAGTTTTACTAGCACAGGGTTGAGCATGGAGACTGGTATTGGTGTTGAAGAACCAACTGATAATGGAAACATAGCAAAATCTAGGTCACTAGAAGCCTGATTGAAAGGTGCTGCGAAACAATTTGCGCCTATGTGTTGATTCACGCTGCTTCCATCTGCTTCGCTCGAAATATTGCTTGTGGATGTTGTCGATTGATCGGTTTGAATTTCAATTTCCTGCCGATCACATTCACCATTCAAAGCTTCTTGCAGATTAGTTGTGCCGCTAAACAATATCAAGAAGTTTCTGTGTGTCAAACGGAAATAATCCTGTTTTTTCAAACCATTAGAAAGGCATTTCTGGCTCGTGTGACGCGCGCCCAAATCGCTGAAAAAAAACCATTGCGGAAATCCAAGCTGTTGCGGTGGACAGCAACATAATGAATTAACTGACTGATAACTTGAACCGACTTAGACCAGGCTTAAATTCCTTAAATTGGTTTAATACCGTTGCACCAGTAAAAATTACATTAGCCGTTGTTGCACTAGTAAAGATTACATTAGTTGGCGCTTAGTTGAAAACGGATGTTTAGCTGGGATTTAATTAAAGCTAATTAAGTAAAGTTTAGCCGCAGCTCCGACTTCAAGTCAATTATATTTGATGAGTCCACTGAAAATCTGGTTCTTTTGATAATTACTTTTTTGAACAAGTGTATTATATTCATACATTACATCTCAACATCATTACTATCATCATCACATCATCCTTATCACAAGTATCATCATAATCATAATATTTCACTTTTAACTGTGGTAATAATCAATATTATCAGTTTATACGAGTACGCCATGAAGCAAAATGCGCCCTCATGTAAATAGGCCTTAATATACATCAAATTTGTTTCACGTCCAGCTCAAACCAAATCAGCGCCAAACTTATGTTGCCGGTTTAGTGTGTGCTGTTTTGCCCACCTGCGTTCTTGTGGGGGCTCAAGGAACCTGCTAAACCGACTAAAATGGAGGCCTAGCCGCGGTCGAGGTCGGTTGAGCGGAACCGATAGGCTCGATCGGGCGGCAAATGCACGCTACACGCATTACAAATGGGCCACTATTTAACGAAACTACTGATCACTGGCACTCGGACCCAAGCTAGGATCCACTCGAAGCTAATACCTAGGAAGCCTAACCGACTGATACAGCTGAAAATAAAAAACAATTATTACTCAAAAATCAACACAAAATAACCAGCCAATACTCAAAAACAAACCAAAACAAAACCGACATAAAAACGGTTTACACTCACAAAAAAACCCGACCCGAACTTAGCAACGAGTCAAAATTAACAATCCGACCGTCCGCATCATCAAAAATTGGAAGCCAACTGATTTCTTTTCTCAACGGGCCCAAGTAATTACACAAATAAAGAACGCTGACTGTTATTGCAAATGTAGCCTCATTTGCATATTCACAAAAATTGGACACACGTACGTATATTACTGTAGCAGGCTGCCAAGCTGCTGGGTGGGTATTGCACACAGTACGTATATCGCACAAGTGAGTCACACGTGTACGTTGTCTGTTCCATGTAAACGTGCATAGGCCTAGGTGCAACATTTACATAAGACGATACCAGTTATAAACAGTCATCTATGTGGTAAGGCTTAACAAAGTATGTAGATTCATAATTGCACGTAACAAGTAAAGCCTAATGCAAAATGGGCCGCAGTCCCGGAAGTGTGACATATAATTTCACTCTGTGAAACAAAATCTTCTGCGCAGAAAATTACGTACTCATGACCAAAACGCATGTATGGGGGTAGAGTGGTATCCACTATCCACCCACCACCATCCCTGAGGGTGGCCAACACCCGCTCTTCAGATCCAATCCCCATCTTATGGCCGACCGGTGCACTAAAATTGATAAGGTCGAAGAACGCGGATGTGGCCAAAAAATGCACAAAGAATGAGTTAAGCCGACTAATTGCGAAAATTTTCCGATTGTTATCGAAAAAAACAAAACCAGGCTATCCATTCTTTTCTGCCGGGGGCGGTCACCCCCTTCTCGCCAATTGCCCCCGTGCGTTTCTGCTAATGACAGTATGAAGTTTACGTATTGGCAGTGTCATTTGTGAGACTATGTACATGTGTGGTATGTAACTGTGCACCAGATTCAGAGAATTTATAAAAAATTTTAATGCTGTTTATAAAAGCTCTGTGACTAATTAACACTATCAAGGCAAAGATTAAGCCCA